>CATIWK010335974.1:0-27588 GCA_949634005.1 Mallotus japonicus | reverse complement strand
TTCTAAATTCTCTTAAAATCATTCTACTATAAAATATTTTTCTTCTAATTAAATACTACTAAAATAAAGTAAAGGTAATTTGGTATTTCAAGTTTAGCTCTATAACAAACTAAGCAATTCAATCTTAATTCTACAACAATATTCATTTTTATTTAATTTTATTAATTTTTGCTCCATTTAAAATTAGTATTATCTAAAACTAAAGTAACATATAAAATGAATTACTTTAAAAGAAGGTAAAATTAATGAAATATTGATAAGGACATGTGTAACCATTGAAAATTTAGTAAAAATTGTGATTTTAAATTTGAAAATTAAAGAACAACCATTTTTATTTTATTAAAATAAAAAGGATTAAAGTGTTAGTTTTTACAAAACATAGGGAGTAAAATATTTAGTTTGTATAAAATAAAGGGAGTAAAATGTCATATTTATTAAAATACTAACGGAAAAGTTAACGAAGGGATTAAAGTATTGACGGAATTAAACCAAAGGGATATAAATGTTTGATTTTCAAACAAGAGGGAAAAGAGTTGAAATTAAGTCAAATTTCAGGGATGTAAATGTAATTTGCTCTAAAAAATTTTCTTGAATCTTATAGCAGGACTGGATGAGTTCCATTTATGTGGTCTACACCTATAGATTTGGTAGTGTTGTGTTGTTCGGGTCGACCTTTATACTTTCTTCCACCCCATCTAATTGGTTGTCTTCTAAGACCATATATGGAAGAAACACATTGATGGATTGCAGTTCTTTGCATTAACTTTTTTGTTTGTTTGTTTATTTGTTTAATTTAATGATGCCACAAGGGTGTATCCTAAAAGTGCATCTATTTTTACAATTCTCGCACATATATATCTCTCTTTACGCTCGAGCTAATGCTAATGTTTCTCTTGTACGTATCTGTAAATGGCAGTGGGTATTGACGTCATGGACAGACGATGAATGCAAGGTGATACTGGAGAATTGTTACAAGGCACTTCCAATGGGAGGGAAATTGATAGCTTGTGAACCACTGCTGCCTAATGATACGGATGATAGTCACAGGACACGAGCCCTATTAGAAGTAGACATATTTGTCATGGCAATTTTCAGGGCTAAAGGTAAGCATAGGACTGAAGAAGAATTTAAGAAACTGGGTCATGCTGTTGGTTTCTCTCATTTCCAACCTTTATATTTCGATTATTTCAGTACTGTCATGGAGTTTCAAAAATAATAACTGACCTTCTAATGGCAATTAAAAGAAAAAAAAATTAAAGTAGCATTATTATGCTAATTTTATTTCTGAATAATGACTGTAATACAATAAAAAGAGAGAGACAGAAAATAGCTCAGCTCTCCCCTTTATAAATCTTTTGTACTCATGTAACTTTTAAATTTTAACTATTATGTTAATTGCCCATTTCATTGGGTTTATCTTCAATCTAATCATGGTTAACTGCTTGTAGAACTTGAAGAACAGTATGTACTAATTTATGTATTCAATAACTTGAAGAATTACAAGTGGTCATGATGAACATGCAGTTTGAAATCTCTTTTCTTGCTTTCTTTTCTTTCTGGGTAGCTTTGGAAGGAGAAAGGTAAAAACAAATGATTAGATTAGAGAGGAAATCATAAGCAAAACTTCTAATATTATTATGTTAATCTAGAACATGCCATAATCCAGTATTACACTCAAGACAACTGTTCATGAGTGATTCAATTCCTTTAGCTCTAAGTCTTTATTGTTATCCTTTTTTTTTTTTTTTTTTTTAACAATATAAAGCAAATTTCATTAGAAGATCAAGCCAGCAGTTACAACATCAGAATACAAAATATGGGGCAAACAGCAGCAGGGGAACTAAACACCCAGGAAGGAGAGGAAGACAAAATATAATCATTTTAATAATTGACATGATAATTGCTTTCAGATTGCACTATAACTCTTATTATCAGTTACCACGACCTTAATCTCCACAAAGTCCCTTGCTCTACTTGCTGAATTGCTTCAAAAAGCATGTTAGAGTCTGTTTCAAATATAGCTTTTGGCACACCTCTGTACTTTGCAATTGTTAGCGCAGTAAGGAGAGCAACTAGCGCAGAGAAGACAGGCCCCTTAAACTAGTATCCCTCCCTCATCCGACCTTTGTAGTCCCCTGCTATCACTTCCATGCTGGCTTGATTGTCAACTAGCAGGTGGAGAAACGAGCCCTAGGGGATGATGGCGCAGAACATATAGATGGTTAACACCCAAGGATGGCTTGGAGTTCCACGGACGAGATGTTGCATCACGACATCCACAGACCATCGCTTAGTTGATGAAGCTGAACACAATCCAGAGAAGTCATGGAAGCGTCTCCGGATGAACTAGCGCAGCCATCATCATCGGAGATTAATGGAGACCTGCAACTAAATTGAATTTCGAAAATCCTGGAAGAAGAGCTTCCAAACAGCCGCTGATTACTATCAGCCATAAGGAAATCCTTTCCTGAACTGTATGAGGAAACTCTAGTAATATCACCAGGCATCGGCGGCGAGCACCACCGCCATAAAGCTGAAAGAAACAAACCTCCATGACAGGGGAGCAAAACCTTAACAAAAAGGAGCCTAATAAGGATAGAAACCTAAGAAAAGGAAAACAACCAAATACTAGCCAAGAAACGGCCAGAAAATGGCCTATCAGCCATCAAAAATGCGCAAGAGTTCATTAATAAAATAGAATAGAATAGAAAATAAATAGTCTTAGGACATTTTTTTGGTATCTAATGTTTCGATATCTGAAGGCCACAAGGTTTCGACTATTTTGAAATTCGTGTCTAGTGAACCTATAAGAGACATAACTCTTCCAGTACTTGTTTTCTCTGATTTTAATTACCTCCCCTTCTCCGAACCTAAAACAATATATGTCTGTCAATCTGTCTGTAACATGCATGAAAAATTAATTGCTTCATGAATTTATATATTAGTAAGCCTGTATAAATTCTTGAACCCTATCATCATCATCATCAGGAAAGCGGTGCAGAAAATTCTGATGATGAAGAAGCCATTGTTCTCCATCTATATATGAAATGCCCATATAAGGAGCTGCTTCATATTGAGCTAATTGCTTAGCATAAGGTACTCTAAATGTGTAATTAGCTCCAAGTCCATAACACTCGTACTCTCCAAAGAACACTGTTCTGCAAGTAAAGGAAAAAAAATTATATCAATTAATAGAGAAAAATTATTAACAGAATTGGCACATACACCGACTGGACCGATACATGTGAAGATTCTGTTTGAGAATAGAATAGACATCAACGAGTAGGATCAAACCACAGACTGGTCTCTAGTGGGGTCTCTCCAATCATTCCACCCATCAGGAGATATAACATTGGACATGTAAGTTTTAGAGAAGATAACAGTTGCATAAGCACCCCATGCTCTTCCAAGCCATACTTTCCCTGTTCCACTTATACTGCAACTCACAAAAGAAAACCCAGTTTGGCCACTAATTGATTGCCTTGCTTGAGCTGTAATTGATCCACTTACTCCTGCTTTTGGAGGCATTGCTATGGAATTTATTTTGCAACCCTGCCAAGAGTTTTTTTTCTTTACCTTGTCAAATGGAAATCAAGATAATGATATTTGTTGCTACTAGTCGCGGTACACAGTATCTTTGCTAGTAGCGATTTTTTAAAATTATCTTCCTCCCATTTGATTAGTCCTCTATATTTGAGGATAAAAAATTAATTTCAATATAAAATTTTTATTATGTAGCGGGTCGTGACGATCACAACCCGCTACATATATCTTCATAAAAAAATCAATGCTATATAACACATTCTTCTATATAAAGGTACTAAATAGATGTCTATGTCATTTGGTAAAAAAAAAAAAATGTCTATGTCACAACTTAGGAACTTAGTTCTTGTTTTTGCACAGTATTGCAACAATTTTAATACTATTAAATTGACTATTACAAACTATCATTTAGGCTATCAAACAAAGGAACTTAGGAATTTGTTACAAAACTTAGGAATTTGATAATTTGTGATCTATTACAAACTATCAAATTACTTATTATAATTAATGACCTTAAGGGGGCGTTTGGTTTAGTTTTTTGAGGTAGCTGATAGAGGTTTTTCCTCAATCAGCTACAATTTAGGTGTTTGGTAAAACAACAAAATCAGCAGCTGATAGCTAATTTTATTCAAAACAGCTGCTGATTTGAAAAGTTCTATTTTGGAGCTTTTTTCCAATCAGCTGATAGCTGATTTGTATTTCTTTTTTGTTTAAACTATTTTACCCTTATTAAAAATAACTAATAACAAATAACTTCATTTAAATTTAAATTAAATGTATATAATTAATTTTTTTATAGTTCATAATTAAATAAATATTATTGTAAATTATAATTAAATAATTATCATATTTATACCTATAATTTTTTTAAAAAAATTATACAATAATATTTATATTTTAAATAGTTTAAATAAATATTTTTAATAATATATAAATTAAAGAAAATAAATTATTATTTATTGATATATATATTTTTAAATAATTTGCATAACTAAAAAATATTATAAAAAGTATATAAAATTATATTTACAAATAAATTATACCTTTAATGGTCATTTGACATACAAACAACAACTAATAAGATTTTACCAAACACTTCATATTTATCAGCTAACAACTAACAGCTATCCGCTATCAGCTATCAGCTGCTATAAACAGCTAAACCAAATAGGTCCTTTGTGTTTAGATGGCAAACTTGTAAATATGGAGAGAAAGAAGGGTAGACTTGCCTCGATGTGAAGAAACCATGGATGCAATGATCATTTTCGTTTCACTTGGTATGGGCCGAGCAATGTTAGTCGATGGAAGAGCAGGAAACAATGATGAGCTATTTGTAAACGTCAATGCTCTCAATGATAGTGAGGTCATCGCCGGCTGTCCCTGCTGAAGAAAAACAGTTGGATTTGTTGAAGTAAAGGGAGATTCGTTTACTGGGTGCTCAAATAGATTTGCAAATAAAGGAGCTGGATTCGTGATTTTCCATTTTCAGTTACAGGTTTAATGCTTGTGACTGTGGTCGACCTCAATCTCATTTTTCTTGTTGACAGCATGGATCAAAGTTGAACCAAGGTCAGTAGCAATTGCTAGAAGACTTACAGTGAGTGGAAAAAAGCAAGCATCATCACCATCAAGAGAACCTCATAGGAACTTCTGGTTGCTGATTAAGCTCGTTGCTTGACTCAGTGGGATTTTGAGGAGCAATGAGCAAAGCTGAAGTAGAGATTTGGGTCTTCTAAAAATTGGAAAAGTTGCCACACGTGGATTTGGACAAGATTATTGAATTTAGGTTTCACAATGATCGTGAAGGGGCTCTACAGTACAAATATTTTGATGTTCAAATTGTGCATATAAATAGGTTTTCTCAGCAGGGGCAATTGTCTATACCAAATTTAAGTTTTTGAGGAAGCCTATGATTTGTGTAGCTCATGTCCCAAATTGATTAATTAATTTAATTAATTAATTAGTCTGTCAGTTAAGTTAGAGAAAATCAAGAGGAATGGGAACGTAGGAGACAGTTATCAGAAGAGAATAGATAAAGGAACTGGCTCTTGCAGACATAAGGACTCTACACACATCACTCAACAACACAGACAATCAACTCTGTTTTTTTTTGTACAAACAACAATCAAATCGATTTAGCTTTTCTTTTTAGTTTTTCTTGTATTTTCCAATTTCATTGAAAGTAGTTGTTTTTTCCAGACAATCATCAATGGAGTTTCTAGTTTTTCAATTTAAGTTCTATGTGAATATTTTCATTTTCAATGCAGTCTCTTCCTTTTCTTTTACTTAAGCATTTTCAGTATTAAAAAGCTAATTTCCTACAGCTGTTTTGAGAACCCAGTAGTTTAGGTCCCTTAATCTACATACATAGTTGTTTGGTTAGGAGTTAATCATCTCTGTTGGTGTACCTCACACACCTGGCACGCTCGAATTTTCACAGTAAAAGGGCCAGAGGCAATGAACAATATGTTAGATTCAAAGATAAAATAAATAAATAAATAAATTGACTAAGCCGGAGAAGACCAAATTCAAGAATCCGTTGGCAAAATTATTGGTCTATTTATTGGGACTAAAAGGGGGCAGAGGACTTTTAGGAAGGAGATTAAGCAACAACAATCAATATATTGTAAAATCAATTTGATGAGGAAGATCCTAAAGAAAATCAATCAATGAAATTGTTCTATACCTATTTCTATGTGGGGATAAATCTCAAGACAGTTTTGGATTTTGGATATACGTTGCCTGTGTTGTTACTACATATGCGTTGGTGTTGAGTGGAAGTTTCAAGCATAGGCACTTTAAGCCTTCTGGCAATTAAGACTCTAGATTATGTCAGGTTGTAGTGGCTTCACTCTGTAGGGTTGAGCACAAGATAGAGAAAATATCGAACCGAATCGAAATTTTAAACTGACAGACATTAAAATCGTACCGAACTGAATAATTTTAATTCCGCACTAACTGAACCGAACCGAATTTTATGACTAATTTGGTATGGTACTTGATATTTACAAAAAATCGAACCGAAAACCGCACCGAACCAACCAAAAACCAAATATAGTACCGAATATTAATTTAATAAATAATACATAGGTATTAATAAATAGTAGTGAGTAGTAACTTAATTATATACTTTTAATTATATTATCAAGTAATATAAATATGTATAATAATATATAATAAAAAATTAATATGTTTTGTGATTAAAATATAATAAATAAATTGTTAACAAAATATTTTTATTAATTTTATTATTATCATTGTTACTACTACTACTACTACTACTATTATTCAATTAACAAGTAAAAATGTGAAATGTCTACTATATTACAATTTGAACTTAAAATATAAATATAAAAAAATTCACATTACATAGTTTCAAATAATTCAATTAACAAATAAGAATGTGGAATGTCTATTAAAATTAATGAGCTAAATAATATTATTATAATTATTATTTTGCTACATAATAATACATAGACATATATTATATATAACCAAAACGACGTAGTTTTTTTTTTTCAAAACTACGTCGTTTTGATTAAAGTAAATAGTTATCTTACAAACAAAAATAAAATAAAATACATTTTTTTATTAATTAAAATATATTGCTATTATTATATTTAATAACTTATTAATTATTATTATTATTAAGTAATTTAATCTTACTGATATTATTTAAAAGTAATAAGGTAAATAATAATAATATTATTATTATTATTGTTATATATATATATATACACACACATATACATATAATAACCAAAACGACATATTCCGACCCAAAACTATATTGTTTTGATCTGTGAATAATAAATATAATTTTAGTTTCTTTGTGGATAATAAATATAATTTTAATTAATAGTATAAATTTGTCTATTACATAAATTCCTAAATTCCCGTTTTAGACCGTACCATACTGATCCGTTCTGTTCTGATAGAACCAAATTTCTGTACCGAACAGTCCCGAAAAATGAGACGATACCGGTATGAAAATTTTCAAATTAGGTATTGATATTGGAGATTTTAAATCCCAAGATTTCTCCAACCCATGCTCACCCCTATCACTCAGGAAAATGAAGCTTGAGCTGCTTCCAAATGGGGAAGGGCTTTATGAAATTGCTGGAAAGGATGGTTAAGTGCATAATACTCTCTCTCTCTCTCTCTATATATATATATATATCTATAATCTATAATATATATAAATATACGAAGGGGAGGGGGGACAAGCAAAATTACAAAAAGGTCTTCATTCATTATTATATAAAAATTGGATAATTTAGCCATTTACTAATAAAAATTAAATTTATTAAAATGTAATTTTAATTTAATTGATAGTATATTTCCTATTCTAATTAGGGTAGCTTCTATTTTATCTCTAATAAAAATTATATTAATTAAAATGTAATTTTAATTTAATTGAAAGTATGTTTTCTATTTTAATTAGGTTTACTTCTATTTTATCCCTAACAAAAATTAAATTAATTAAAATTTTAGTTGTAAATTTTTTAAAAATATATATTTCTATTTCAATTAGGTATTTCATCTTATATAAATCAAATTAGATGATAGAATTTTATAAATCTTACGAAAATTTAATAAGTAAACAATTGAAATCAAAATTAATAAATTTTATAAAATAATTAATTATGAAAAAAAATAACTTAAAAAATTTTAAAAGATTGTTGTATAATTATTTGAATAGAAATTTTAGAAAGAACATAATAAATTATTATATTATAACCCTATCAAGTTTGTACAATTAGATTATTATTTAGATAAAAATGTTGAAAGAGTGTTGTATAATTGTTCAAATAGAAAATTTATTAAATTTGTAATAAATTACTATATATTATAATGTGACTCTATAAATATTGAAAAATTAGATTGTCATATAAGTTAAAAAATACTCTTATTATTTTTTAAAACTTATTAAGTTAAATTTTCTTAAGTAAGGAATTAAAATTAAATTAACGAAAATTTTTATTTGTCTTGCATCTATAATTATATTTTTAAAAAATAGCACATAATTTGTTTGATAATAGTATTTTTGTTATATAAGAAAAATAGTATAATTATCATTTATTATTATTTTTTAAAATTTTTATTAAGAAAATAACAAATAATTGCTTATTATCTTATAATTGATTATGACTATAATATTTTTATATAAAATTAGTACTAGAGTTGAAAAAATAATTATAAAAAAAATTGAAGAAATATCATACGATTATTTAAATAAACGACTTATCAAAATTTTATGAATTATAATTATATTAAATTGTTATATTAATATATAATATTTTTTTTTAAAAATTTTAATTAATTATATAATAATAATATCAAAGCATATATTTAATAATTTCTTTATCATCACGAGTCTAAAAAAAATTTTTTTGTTCACGTACAAAGCAAGTGTTTATTTACTAATTTTTTTTTTTCACGTGAAGCACATGGTTATATATATATATATATATACACCGATGACGTCAAGTGAGCACATACAATATGTTGATATCTTGCAAAATCTTACACTGGCTAGCTAGTTTCTAATGAACAATATGTTAGATTCAAAGATAAAATAAATAAATAGACTAAGCTGGAGAAGACAAAATTCAAGAATCAGTTGGCAAAATTATTGATCTATTTGCCGGCACTAGAAGGGGGCAGAGGGCTTGTAGGAAGGAGATTAAGCAACAACAATCAATATAATGTAAAATCAATTTGATGAGGAAGATCCTAAAGAAAACCAATCAAAGAAATTGTTCTATACCTATTTCGATGTGGGGATAAATCTTGAGACAGATTTTGGATTTTGGATATACGTTGCTTGTATTGTTACTGCATATGCGTTGGTGTTGAGTGGAAGTTTCAAGTATAGGCACTTTAAGCCTTCTGGCAATTAAGTCTCTAGATTCTGTCTGGTTATAGTGGCTTCACACAGGAAAATGAAGCTTGAGCTGCTTCCAAATGGGGAAGGGCTTTCTGAAATTGATGGAAAGAATGGTTAAGCACATACAATATGTTGATATCTTGCTCTATTCAACTTGAATTATTAAAGAACATAAATGGTCTCTGGACAGAGATAAGTTTGGATCAAAAGTTCATAAGCTTTCATTATATTCTATGACAATTGACAAGTTCATTCTTCCCTTTATCATCAAAGTAAGGAAAAGGGAACCTAAACTTCTAAGTGATTTTTCATAAATGGGTATCGGTCTTGTAGGTGTTCTAATGGCTATGATAGTTGCTGGCATAGTTGAACAACAGTCGTAGAGATGAGTTCACTGGGAATTCTCTGGCAGATTCCACAATACATTATTCTGGGAACATCTGAAGCATTTATTTTTGGTGCACAAATGCCATTTTTTGCATCTCAATTGACTGATGCATTTCCACAATACATTATTCTGGGAACATCTGAAGCATTTATTTTTGTTGCACAAATGCGATTTTTTGCATCTCAATTGACTGATGCATTGAAAAGCTTAGGGATCAGCTTATCCATGTATATATATATATATACACACACTATTTAGCAATTCAATTAATAAAATAATAAAACAATTATTTTTTGGTTAAATGCATAGTTTCACCCCTGAACTTTACACGATTAACCTCTAACACTCCTAAACTTCTATTATTTTCTATTCAACTTTTAAACTTTTATTTTGAACATTTTTCATATATCAATTTGTATTTTTTGTTTCTATTTAACCCATACAATATCAAAATAGATAAAAAAAAATTAATTTTAAATTATTTCAAACACATAAAATGCTAAAATTAGCTTCAAAACAATATAAATAATGTTAAAAAGTTAGAAAAATTTTGTTTCTAATAAAACTCTCTTTCATTAGATGTTATTTTAATTTATATAAGTTTCTCTTGTGTACATATCAACATTAATTTATAAAATACTTTGATTTCATATATTTTAGAAGTTAGATAGGTTCAAAATAAAAGTTTAAAGATTGTATAGATCATAATAAAAGTTCAATAGTGTTAGAGATTAATTGAGTAAAGTTTAGGGGTGAAACTATTCATTTGGCCATTATTTTTATAGTAAATTATTTGTAAATTTTGCAATTATAATTAATTAACCATGCGATAAAAAATTCTTTAATTTTTTAAAAATTGTTATTGTATGAAAGAAGTCATGTCAGCGTCACTATCTTACTAATACAATATTTTTAAGGTCTTGTTCTTCTCCAAAAGAAATAATTTTCATTTTATTGTCAACCATTGCTTAAAATGCTAATACAACATTTTTATGTACTAATTACATTTAATAGTAAATGTAATTAGTAAATTAGCTAACTCTAGGATATCTTGTAGTGTAAATAAAAGAAGAAGAGAGTAAATTAGCATATCAATTTGACACAAACCATAAGTTGGTTTATAAGTGCATCTTATAAAACAATATAAGCCCATCCATGTAGAATGTAGTTATTGCACACACATATGATATAGCTAATTGAACGACTAGTCGTTCCCTTGTCGGCCCATTTATTCATTGAAAAGGAACACCAGAGTTTTGACTGATTCAGCTAAGCACATTCTCTACTTGTTCTTCTGATTGGACAAATCTTTTGAATTGATTGAGAAATGATTATGCAGCTTTCTTCTATATTAAATAGCTTGTTTTTATATGTTATCTCGGCTTTAAGAGAAATTATTGTAGCCCTTAATAATGCTGACCAAGTCACTCGGAAATTATTATGTTATAATTATTTTGGATTCATATTAATTGCAATCACTTTTACTGTTTTTTTTTCATATTTGGTTATATTTTATTCAACCAAATGAAGAGTTATAAATTTTAATATGCATAAATACTGAAAATAATTCTAATACTAATAAAAAAAATATTTCTCTCAAAAAATATATAAAATAAAATAACAAAAATATTTTGAAAATTTATTTTCTGAAATATCATACTAATAAGATGAAAAAGTCAATTGGAATAGAATTCGACTATTTCCTTTAAATATATGTCATTTTTAGTTTATCACCATCATAATCTACCAATATATAGTTCTATTTAATATATTCTAGACTTACAGAAAAAAAAAAAAAAAAAACTTAACCATCCAACAAAAAATTATTTAAAACAATTTATAGCTAAGCTGACTTGAAATTGGAGAGTTAGAAATTCTATTCTCAACCAAATACTTTAACCGTGTGACAAAATATTTTACTATTCTTTTTAAAATGGGTTAAAGAATAGTCCAGTAGTTCTGGTATATATAACTTTTTTTTTGATGGATAGTATATAGCAACTTGAGATATAGCATTATGGTAAAAAAATAATAATATAAAAAAAAACCTTGACATATAGCATAGTTCACTTTTATAAAATCATGAGGTCTACCCATGTTGTTAAAAAATAATTAGCAATGGAAAGTTTCAATAACCTTAGAAAGTTTTAAAATAAAAAAAAAAAGTAAATATTAAAATTTAAATCCTAACAAAATAAAAAAGTCAAATAAGTTTATATATAACTATTTTTAACATTTTTATTCAATAATTATTTTTTTAACTGTAAAAGAGAATATAAGAATTAAATCTCAACAAATTAATTTTTTAAAAGAAATTATAATATTAGGCTAGTGTATTTATAAATTTAAGAAAAGAATATAATCTAATATAAACATATATTCAAGAATAAAAAAAAAGGTATTTCGTTTTTAAAGAAACTATACTGCAAAAATTACAGTAAGAAAGTATAAAAGTAAAGAAAATGAACAAGAAATAAAGAACAAAAATTATCCAAGTGTTTTGACATGGTCTTTCATGTTTACAAATGTTCATGACGACGGCTAAAACCAAGTCAACAACACCTTAAGATTTTTCTCTTGTGATTTTTTTTAAAGATTTTAGGATGTCATGAATTCATTATATGCTAAAAGATGATATACATACCCCTTGACAAGAGCCACATGTCTCTCCACCAATCTTCTAAATGTAGTTAAATTTGTTGGTCCAACCGTAACAAATTTATTATAATATAATTTTTTATTTTAACTTGAATAAAATATAAAATTTTATTTAAAATTATTAATAAAATAATTATTTTTATAGTAAATAATTTATAAAAATTACAATTATGATACATTAATTACGCAAGTACATATATTATTTACTAATTTAATTAGTTTAACATTTTTATATTAGTTGATTCTAACTATGAGTGAAATTTTCATTCATGGTAAGAGTTTTACATAGAAATTTTCATGATGATAACTCTCAAATAAAAAAAATAATACTAACCAAAAAATAATAGAAATTACATTATATTTTAACTGTGAAAATCTGAAAAATAATTCTTGAAATTTCGATTTCTATATTATATTTTTTTAATCTTGCTATATGAGACATGTCACGTCAGTATCACTGTCTCACTTTCTATGGTAAGCTAAGCTTTTTTCTTTTAAATAATAGTAATAATTAATAAAAGCCACGTAAAGTCAAAACGATACCGTGTGTGCGTTCATATTGTCTGCTCCGCAAAACAGAATTTTTTTCGTTAATTAGTTAACATTTTCCTTCATTTTCCGGTAAGAAAATTCTCGGGAATCGAGCCAAATGCACTTATCTTCCCTGCGTCCAAAACTTGCTCTTTTATGGGTAACCGCACTTTCTAATCTTTGTTTTCTCTGCTCATTCCAAATTCCATTTCTCAAAACTTCACATGGCGTACCCGTCATCAATATTAATGTTTTCTGTTTGTTTCTAGAGAAAAAACCTCAAAGTTTCAAAACATTATCTCCTCTGCTAGATTTTTTTCCTTTGTCTTTTTTTTTTCTCTTCTAGAATCCAAAAAAGGTCGAGTCTTTTGTTTGTAAAGTTTTATGTTGTTTCTATGCTTGTCTTGAAGCGGAAATTAAACAATATTTACTATTCTTACTAAGTTTCTAGTATTAGCTTTTGTTGTATTCGAGATCTTTTAAGACAATTTTAGTAAAGGCAGACAGATTTGCTTGTTTTAGTTCTTGGTTTGTTCGTCTTTTTTGAGGTTCAATTAATAATGGCAGAAGAAGGTTCTTCAAAAGTTCGTTTAGTTCGTTGCCCAAAGTGTGCAAATCTTCTAACAGAACTTCCTAGCTACTCTGTCTACCGATGTGGTGGTTGTGGTGCTCTTCTTCGAGGTTAGTTAATTTTCTGTTATTGCTCCTTTTTTTTTTTTTTTTATATTTCAACTCTTTGTTTGGTTACTGAGACAACTGCCATTTTTTTTAACTGTTTTTGGTGTTCTTGATGACATACATACAAGTAGAAAGATAATTTTTTTTCTTTTTGATAAATGATGGAGTTTGAATTTTGGGTTTTGGTGGTACAGCAAAGAAGAAAGTAACTGTGAATGGTGGGTTATTGGAGAGGGATGGAGAGGGTTTTAAGAAATTAGAGAGCTTGTCAGAGATAGAAGATGTCAGTAGTGAAGCATTTGAGGTTGAGGGTAAGAGAAAAGATGGGATTTTTCTTGATAGAGGTAAAGAGAGAGTCTTTAATGAAAGGACTGTGAATTTGTTTAGCAATTACGAAGAGACTTCAATTGAGGGTCGCAGTAGAATTGTGAATGAACAGATTCTGGGTTATCAAAGAGGTGCAGAGAAAGGAAATGTTTATAAAGACAGATATAGGGCACCATTGAAGCAACCAATTCGAAATTGGGTCGGGCAGAATGATGAAGAAATGAACATGAATAGATCTGAATCTGCTAGTTCAATTAAAGAAAAATATATTGGGAAATTTTCAGCTCATTCTAAGGGTTCTGTTGGGTCTTTGAGGTCAAGGGCTATTGTGGGGAAATGGGGTTTGGATGGAGATAGCCTAGGGGAACCTCATGGAGACCTCAGGGTAGGTCATGATCGAAGGAGATATTTGAATTTTGCACCTTATCCTGATGAGGGACCTTCGAATTATAATTACATGAAATCTTCTTCTTATGCACATGGTCAGTTGTTGAAGAATTTTGATGTCCCAGATGGGCCTAACAGATTTGCGCACTTGGAGCAGGATCGAGCTGAGCTGCTTAGGAAGTTGGATGAGCTAAAGGAACAAATATGCAGAAGTAGCCCTGTAATTGAGAAACAAAGGGAACCGGCTGCTGTTGATGTCAAAATTGCTCCTGTTGTTTATAATTATGACCAAGATCCTTACAATGTTTGTATGAAACCTTTGGCTCCAGATAAGAATGTCGGACCTGTTTATTTCAGGCAAAACGGCTATGAACATGTTGTCCATACTAGTAATCATGAGATGGAAATGCAGAATTCTTACTTTCCCCAAAAGCACAATGCAAATAAATTTCCAGCTCATAAGGATCCTATTCAGCTACAAATGCCCACATTAGATTCCCATCAGCCACCTGGTCACTACATGCAGCAACCCTTTCATGACTACTATCTAGAGATGCACATGGATTTTGATCGAGAACATCTTGCACCTTATCCTCCTGGAACATTTTATCATGAACCTGTTTGTGCTTGTGTCCATTGCCACAACAAGAAGCAACACATTCCTTCACAAGCTCCAGCCTCCATTTTTGGTCGCAGGAATTTTGTGGTGGAACCAAATGATTCCAATTTTAACCACCATGCCAATCTCATTAAACGTGCGTCTCAAAATCACAATCCTGAGGTCAATCATCATGCAATGCATTCAAGAGATGCAGAGTCACGGACTAGATGGCCACGTGACATTGACTCGGACATGGATGTTTCTAACCAGAGTCGTCTGAAGAGAGTGGTGGCAGCCCATGGAAATGGGCGTATATGCCATCCTATTGCTGGTGGTATCCCATTTATAGCATGCTGCAGTTGCTTTGAGATACTAGAATTGCCAAGAAAACTTGGCTCAAAGGAGAATAATCAGCAGAAACTTCAATGTGGTGCCTGTTCAACAGTACTCTTGGTTGAACTTATGAACAAGAAGCTAATTATCTCTATTTCTGAGGAAAACAAGCAAATATTGTCTGGGGCTAATGATGGCTCTTGTCAGGTCTCAAGAGAACGAGAAGTTCTCTTGAGACGTGACAGTTATTTTACTGCTGAAGAAGCCAATTGTTCTGTTGATTTAGATAATGTTGGTTATGACATCCATTCAGTAGATTTCAAAGATAACATACAACCAGAGCAGCAGAGGCTGGACGAAGATGAATCTAGGACAAGGCATGGCATTACTTGTCTGCCTGCTGTTTCTTCTGAGGAAGAGGAGATCATGGACAGTATGATTGTTCACAGAGATGAATCTGATCATGAGCTGCCCATAAAAGAAGGTGCATCACCAACATTTGAGCATTCGCTTGTCCCAGAGCATTTGGATGTTATCTCATCTAATCACAATATAATTAAAAATGGGGAAGGAAACAAGAGCAATATAATAGACAAAGAGAAGTTTACAGTTGCCAAGAGTCCTTGTCATCAGAACTCTGACAATAATGTGTCATCAGAAACTGAAGTGGAAGTTTCTTTCAGTGAAGTTCTAAACACTACTACATCTCAAGAATCTCTGAAGGTAGGCAAAGAAGATCTGCAGCCAAGGATCAACAAAGGAAGTGAATCATTCTTGGTGGGTCTCCTCAAGAAGAGCTTTCGGGATTTTTCAAGATCTAATCAGCAGAGTGAAGATAAAATTTTTTATGTTTTTGTTAATGGGCAACCTATTCTGGACAGTATGGTGAAAAAGGCTGAGAAGCTAGCAGGGCCAATACATCCTGGAGATTACTGGTTAGTTTAATACTACTTGCATTATATTTGATTGAAAACGGATGCATATAAATGAAAAGTTGCAAATTGCCATTTTAGCTGGTAAAAATTAAGTATCAATATACATTCCATATCCATTTTTTGTTGAACAAGGACTACTATTGGAACTTAGTAATCCTGAACATTTTTCTGTGTCACAGTATGGATGAATTTCTACCTGATGCTTTTTCTCTTGTCAATTCTGAGCAAAGGGGTTGTTACATAATGTACTTGTACTCATAACACTAGCTAATAGCTACTCTTCATCTGCCCTAACCAGGTACGATTCTCAAGCTGGATTTTGGGGTGTGATGGGACAACCTTGCCTTGGCATAATTCCTGTGAGTTCAAGTGATCTTTGATCAATGTGCTTCATTTTTATGGCAGCAAATTTTACTGCTAATGCCTATTTGTCTTATTTCCTAAGCTTTGATGTTCTTTTGCAGCCTGATATTGAAGAGTTCAAATATCCAATGCCAGCAAATTGTTCTTCCGGAAACACAAGTATCTTTGTCAATGGGAGAGAGCTTCATCAGAAGGACATGGATCTACTTGTGAGCAGAGGACTACCAACTACGAAAGATAAGTCCTATATTATTGAAATTTCAGGAAGAGTTCTTGAAAAGGTCTCTGGCAGAGAGCTAAAACGCCTTGGCAAACTTGCCCCTACGTAAGTCTTGATTGTCTTTAGTTTGATTATACCTGTAAAGATCACTTGGCAATGCTTAGAAAAGATTCCAATTCATTGGAATATAGATTTTTTTTTTTCATTTGCCTGTTCAGCTGTAAATTATGTCACTTGCAGTGTGCCATATAATTCAGACATTTACAGATGCATTGCTGATTCTGACTATTTTGTGCAGAGTCGAGAAGATGAAGCGAGGCTTTGGTATGAAGGTTCCAAGAAGGCTCATATGATTGGTCACACTCTCAATTTGAAAGTTTTGTTCAGTTGTCAATATTAGGTGCAATCACCCCTTTTATATTTGTATTTGTTCTGTTGATGCCTCCTGAAGTATGCCGTCCTCGTAGTAGATGGTCATGTCAAATTCTTGATAGCTTATAGTGACATTTACAAGATCATATACAAACACCGGTTTATACACTATGAATATACTTTTTTAATGCAATTTCATGTATCAAATGCAGATGCAGCCTGCTCTTATTTATCAGATATTTATGCCCTCAAGTTTTGGCTTAACTTTAGCTTCTGCTGGTATTAGCTCATTGACAAGACTGCAAAAACTCTTCATTGCCAATTACTGGGAAGCTTGGCCAAAAAAAAAAATGAAAATCCATTTTCCATGTGGGATAAACTAGTTGACTTGAGAAACTATATCCTTGTAGTTGGATCACATCACTTGTTAATTAAAATCAGCAAATCAACAACCAAATTTGTGTTGAATTGGACAATTGACATGGTCACCAAACTAGCAACATTGCATCTGAACTTGCTTAAATGTAACCTGAAGGTTTTTTGAGCATTGACTTAATAACAAGTGAGAGTGATGGGTAACAAGTCCACAGGTTTAAATTTCATTAAATCTTTAAAAAATAGCAATTAGAAAATTTCACAAAAGGTTGGGAGGGTTGAGCATCATCATCAACTGAAAACAATAATACAACTATTTTCAAGATATAGCATAGTTAACTATAGTATCAAATAGCAATCCTAAAAGTTGCTGTTTCTTGCTCTAGTGGTCTAGTTGGTGGGCTGCTTTTCAACAACACTCTTTTACTTGTTCTATTAAAGATTGATTAATAATAATAATATGATTCTTCCATCCAAAGATTGTTGGCACTCTTCTTGAAGGAAGAATCTCACTTGTACTTCTAAAATGATTTATTAATCTAATGGAAAGAGGCAATGAATCCTCCTTTCAAAAAAAAAAATACATCTGATAGAGGCTTTTTATACATACTTATTTAAAGAATAAGATTATATCATTAATCTCATAAAAGCTTATATTATTTTAACTAAACTATCTGCACAATTTGACCTGTTAATTAATAGCGTTATGGATATGTAATTTCATCCGGAATCGATCCGAATCCCCTCTCCTTTGTATTAATGGCAAAAAGATTAAAAAAAAAAATCTTAATTAAGCTTATTAATTCAAGCCATCAATTGATGTAGTTGACATGAAAACTAGAATTTTGTTTAATTGTAAAAAAAAAAAAAGGTATATCCAAAATAGTTAATGCTGTATTCATCATGTATTTGTCCCCTGCCACCTCACCTACAAAATGTAATAAAGAATCAAATTTGAATAATTGGAATATTGGATCCTATGCCATGTTGTGTAGTACCATACTCTTAGCATTTATTTAAAGTATTATATATATATATAAGCAATGATTTAAAGCAATCTATTGATAATCATAAAGTATTTATGATTAATTGACAGATTTTTTTTCTTTTAATTTTTGAACTGAATTGAAAGATCCATTCCTTCTTTGTGAAAAAAAAGTATCAGCATATATTAATATATTAAGATCTCCAATAAATTTTTTATTTTAGAGAGTGAAATGGTCTCTAATACACTCTTTATATTTTTATTTTAAAGTAGAGAGTTGGTTTGGCTCTCTACAAACCTCACTCTCCACTCTAAAATATTTTAATTTTTCATGCAGAATATTAATTGATGTTTATCTATTTATTGAAAATAATTTTCTCTTTCATCAAATGGAAGAAAAAAATTAAATAAATAAAGGGAAATCTTGTAAAAAATAAAGGAGAAAAAAATAAGCATTAATGTTTATTGGATAAAGCAAAATAAAGATTAAAAATATCAAAAGTCTATTGGAGTTGTACAAATTTATTCACTCTTTATATTTTAAAAATTCTTGAGATACTATTTATTGAGCAAAAGATGCTCTTTAAAATAAAGAATACTATTGGAGATGCTCTAAAAAGAATAGTATCTATAACAAACAATTGTTTTTTATAATTTCATCCGAATTGAACCGGATTAGTTAAAATAATAGCACTTAATATAGGTAGTTCATGTAAAAAAGTACTTCCTCTATTCCTAATTATTTGACGTTTTAGGTGCTTATTTTTGTTCTTAATTATTTGACGTTTTAAGTTGCCAATGCATTTTAACTATTTTTTTTATTTCACCCTTATTTAATATAAAAAATTAATTGAATAGATATGTATTTTTTTGGAACTCTATATAAAGCTAATAGTTGATTGATAAAATTATTATAAAGGTAATATAGTATTTTATACATATAGTAAATACATTCCTTAATTTATGTGAAAAATCTTTAAACGTCAATTATTTAGAAACAGATGAAGTAGTATTTATATGAATCAAAAGAAAAAAAAATTTTAATTAAGATATTTGTTTTATTTTGGGAATAAATTTTGGCAAAAAAAAAATCAGATTCACATAATTATTGAAGTATAACTACATGTACTTTATTTTAGATTCTCAAAATTCAAAAAGATGGAATTAAACTCTACTTTTTTCTATCAATAATGACTCTCTAATACTATTTTTAATCTTTAGTTATTATTATAATAACAAATCATTCATAATCATTACTCAATCACTCCATTTTATTATTGTTAAAAATGAATTAGAAGACATAACAGACTAAAAAAGTATAAATGATTTTTTTTTTAAAAGAAAACAAATTCACTTATATTTTTTTAAAGAAAAAAATATAAGTGAATTAAAAAACTAAAAAAATTAATATAAGTGAATTAAAAAATATATATTCTTGTTTAAAGAAAAGGCCAAATTGATTTAAAAAAAAAAAAAACAGAAAAGGAAAAGACTGCAAGCTGCGCAAAAAAAAAACCATCTCTTGATTTATCTTAATTTTATAAAAGTGCTGTCTTTTGTATTCAAATTTTTTTTTTTTTTTATGTCCTCAATGTCAGTGTCTTCAATGTCGGTAATAGCTTTGATCCAATTTCAGCATTAAAGCCATTTCTTGATTATTGTTTGCCTAAAATTAAGCTCAAGATCTTTGAAATCAAGAAACAGAGAGGAGAGACATTGCTGGTGCAGAGAAGTGCATGATAGCTGTTAAGAGAAATGAAGAAGTTAATTTGGAGGTTGCGGTCACTTAACAAACACAACCATTGGTTACTCAAGTTAGCTATTGCAATTCTGTTGATGGGTATTGCTTTTCGTCTCTTCTTTAATCAATCTGCAAGATTTGAACCCAATTTAGATACCCCTTTTGTTGATAAAACTACAGCAGTGCCTAAATCACTTGATGATATCCCACGGCCGACACCTTCTACTGTTAATATTTCTAAGGCAAATCCTCCTGCTGCTGTTGATATTCAAAACCCACCTCTTTCTGTTGATGAATCAGAATCACAAGATCAGGAGACCCAAGAAGGTAATTAAATATTGCTGCTTTGAGTTGGGATTTTGTTGATGTTTTTTATCTTCCATCTGCTTTCTTATAATGCTTAGGTTAATTAAGTCATTGGAAGTGTAATGAATGGAATTGATAAGTCTGTGCTGTGTTATTTGTCATTTAGAGAAGGAACTTGAGATCTAAACAGCATAAGTTTGTTTTTGTGATTTGAAAGTTGAGATTTTTGGTGGTTTTATCACAGTTTTGGTTCTTATTCAATAGGTTTTGGTTGATCTATTGTTGTCTACTTATATTGTTATCTCAGAGTTCTATTGGTTTTGTGACAAGTTGCTTTAGTTCAGTTCTTTATATGGTCAGATTTGGTTTTGCAGAACTTGATGCAGGAAAATGTGATCTTTTTGTTGGAGATTGGATTCCTGACTCTTCAGATCCAATGTACACAAATGCTAGCTGTTCTTTGATTGAGGGTCACCAGAATTGTATGAGAAATGGGCGACCGGATTCAGGTTATCTGTACTGGAGGTGGAATCCACGGAATTGCGAATTACCTCCATTTGATGCAGAAAGATTTCTTGAGTTGATGAGAAATAAAGCATGGGCATTAATAGGTGATTCAATATCTCGCAACCATGTGCAGTCATTGCTATGCATGCTCTCCACAGTAAGTTATGATTGCTAAAGCGATTTTGAAATTTTTAGCTTTGGATGGTTGAATTGAATACTGCAATATTGAATGGATTTTTGAACTGCAACATAGTTGATGCAAATGAATAGTTTCAGTTTATGGTCATGACCTAGTTTTATCCATTGCTTTCACATTTCATGCCCTTGTCTCTCTGGTTTGGATGTGCCTTACTGCACAAAACAACATGAGCTACTTTTGATAATCTCTTGACGCCTATAGTATGGATATGTTTGCATTATTTTTGGTTAAGTTCTATCCTTGTTTTGCTGAGTAGTGTTGTATTTATGTTGAGGAGTGTTTGATCACTTACCTTGGCTGTTATAATTGTTTAGACTTTGAATGTTCAATAATTTCTTAAGGGCTATTTAACTTCTTTTTGTTTTGTTTTGTTATGTTTTGTGTGAATGCACTGCTTATCTCAGTTTAATTGAAACATATATGTTACATTTTCTTCAATGATCTACAGTTTCAAGATTTTGTTGGTTCATGAGATTATTTTAATGTTGGCTTCAATACCAATCCATTAATTGGTGTAAAGTAGTCTGGAGGTGCTCATAAAACCAGAACAGGTTTAATTCATTCAAATAAAATTTAAGAAATTAAAGAGTCAATTTGTAAGTCGTTTCTTTTTTATGTGAAAAAGGAAAATTTTCAAAAAAAATTTGAAAAAAATCAAATGGACTGGACGAGCAAGTCATTGGTCTGGCTTCCAATTTCACCGGTAGCTGGTATAGTCCCATTTTCATGATATGGCTTGGAAGACTTCAGGTTGTGGATGTGAGCCCTCATATGTGCACTGGTTTCTTAAATTGCATGATATCTTCTATTGAGGAAATGGAAAGTCATCTTCAGGAGTTGATGAATATACTAGGATGAAATGTCACAAACTATACCATTGTACAGAATTTTCGAGGTGGCTGTTAATGCTAGTTGATTTTTTATGAAAGTTAGTTTCCAGCCTTTTTGGTGGACACATGCTGTTTTCTGTTGGCAGTTGAACTCATTTTAATTCTAATCATTTATAAAATGCTTCTACGAAAATTGTTTGGTACTTGAATATCCACTTTAAATCTTTTTGTTGCAAGTTCTGACCTTGTAAATAGTTGTTGTTCTGATCACAATATCTTGTTAGCAAACCCGCAGATGAATAATTTTAGCAGTTCTTTTACTTTTCATCTAACTTGTCAATGTTGGTCACTGTGGGAACTGCCCTGGTATCCACAGTGTCATACTTTTATCTATTGCTTTGGTCATCATAACAGATGCTTTTCCTGTGTTTCTGTTGTCCAAACCTATATTCTTTGTCTGGATAGATTTGCAATATACTGATCTGATGTTGAATACCAGTTTCTGGAAATCATAAATTTTTCCGTCAATAGCCCATCTCTCTTACACAAACAATCATATCAAAAAGCGAACTTATTGTGTATTGATCTATGTTGTCCTTCAGGTTGACCAAGCTATTGAAGTTTACCATGACGAGGACTACAAATCGAAAAGATGGCTCTTTCCTTCTTACAATTTTACCATATCCAATATTTGGTCCCCTTTCCTTGTACAAGCCGCAATCTTTGAAGATAATAATGGTGTTTCATCAGCTGAAGTTCAGCTTCACCTTGACAAACTTGACAAGAACTGGACAAGTTTATATCAAAGTTTGGACTATGCCATCATTTCAACTGGGAAATGGTTCCTCAAAGCTGCAATCTATCACGAGAATGACACTATAGTGGGCTGTCATATATGTCCTGGAAAGAACCTGACGGAGCAGGGATTTGTCTTTGCTTATGAGAGAGCCCTTAGGAATGCAATGAACTTCATTGCAACTTCAAAACACAAAGGGTTGATCTTTTTTAGGACATCAACTCCTGATCATTTTGAGAATGGAGAATGGCATAATGGAGGGACTTGTCCAAAAACAACGCCTGCTAAAGATGGTGAGATTGAAATAAAGGACCTGAACAGGATTCTGCGTGATGTTGAATTAGCACAGTTTAAGAATGCATCTGCAAAAGCTGCTGAAAATGGAGTAAATCTTAGACTTCTTGACTTCACAAATCTTCTATTATCAAGACCAGATGGGCATCCAGGTCCATACAGACAGTTTTATCCATTTGCTGAGGACAAAAACGCCACTGTTCAGAATGACTGCCTACATTGGTGCTTGCCTGGGCCAATTGACTACTGGAATGATGTGATAATGGAGATAATAGTTAACGGTTGAGAAAGCCAGAAGGAACAAAGATGACTGAACCTACTTCGATCTTCTTATACGTTTTTGCAATTATACAAACGCTAGTCATGGATGAATCCAGCTTCCTATCCTGTGAATACTGGCACGATTCTTTGTCTTTCTTCTGTTTGCATTGTGGCTACCAGAGATCTTCATTATCCAGGGTTCATAGTAATGGGTTTTGACCATTCTGTCAAACATTCATACCAATTATTGTGACTGCAGAGGGAAGATAGCTAGGTTTAATTGTAATTCATGTTACTTATTTTGTACTTCCTTTTAATCTAAAACATACAGTGAATAGCAACAATGCCTTCATACATAATGCACATGTATTTTATTTGATTTTCCAGTTTCTTTAACACTAATATGGGTTCTCTCACTTAGACTTCAAATTTCGAGTTGACCTGCGTCGAGTTTAATCACATAATTTAAAATATTACAAATGTGACTTAAAAGAAAAAAAATTTCAAATTTATTGCACTTTAAAAAAATTGCATTTTAATATCCGCATTTTTTTTTTCATAATTGACTGAAAAAATTACATGGTAAGTTCTATTAATGAAGAAACTAGAGATATTTTATAAATAATGTATTAGCATTCTTCACGGCAAGAAATAAAAGAAGATCCTACCAACGGTCAAAATTTTTTAAACTTTCTGCTCGGACTTCAAACCTCTCTTAAATCCCAAACAATTCGTTTGAATTTGAAAAATACAACCGTTGCGCTCCCTCATGATTTTCCCAATATAAACCATCTTCATTTTCTTCTCTTCAGTCTTCCCTTATTTATCCCTTTTAGCCTTAATCTCTGAGAACACTGTTTCTGTCTCTCCTAATCCCTGAACCATGGCTGATACTGCAATTGCGACACCAATCAATGCCGACCCAGTTCCCACAAGGAAACCAAGAAACAAGAGAAACGTTTTGAAACAGAAAAACCCATCAACAAATGATGCCAATATCATGGCTCAAAAGCTCTCTGTGATATCTCCGGTCCCTCCTCCGCCCCCATCAGAAGCTGCTAGTGCTACCAAAGAGAATCATGAGAGTCTTTCTCAGCCTCGTTCTTCACCCAAGAAATCAAAGGCCAAAGCCGCCACTAAAGGGAAGCAAGCCAAGCAGTCTTCTACTACTAATTCCTTTGAGAAGGAAATGCAAGAAATGCAAGAAATGCTTCAAAAGTTGAAGCTTGAGAAGGAAAAGACTGACGAGCTACTGAAGGAGAAAGATGAAATCTTGAAGGTAAAAGAGGAAGAGCTTGAAACTAAAGGGAAAGAGCAGGAGAAGTTGCAGATGGAGTTGAAAAAGTTGCAGAAATTGAAGGAGTTTAAGCCCAACATGGTTAGTTCCTTTCAAATTTTTGTACTTGGTTTCCAAGAAAATTTACTGGCCTCCCATGTCGATGCAAATCTTTAGGGTTTGATCTGATGTATGTTTCTAATTGCCCAAAAATTTACTTTACAAGGACACCGATTAAAAGTTCCATTTTTTATCTATAATTTTGGTCTTTCTCTAGGGTTTAATTTGATCAATAAATAATAAAGCTTTTCTCTGTCTGATCTTGTTACAGAGTTTCCCTGTTATTCAACCTCTGAAAGAAGAACAAGACAAGAAGAAGAAAAAGGGTGGCCATGAAAAGAAAAGGCCATCTACTCCCTACATATTGTGGTGCAAAGATCAATGGGATGTGGTAAGATATGGGATTCTGAGATTTTGCTTAAGCTTTTGATGTATAAATGTTTTGGTTCTTGGATGGCCTATATTTTAATTATATACATGTTTTGGGGGTTTGTGGTGTAGGTCAAGAAAGAGAACCCAAATGCAGAATTCAAAGAGATCTCTAACATTTTGGGGGCAAAGTGGAAGAATGTTAGTGCAGAGGAAAAGAAACCTTATGAGGAGAAGTATCAAGCTGAAAAGGAAGCCTATTTGCAGGTAATTAATAAGGAGAAAAGAGAGAGCGAAGCAATGAAGCTATTGGAAGATGAGCAGAAGCAAAAGACAGCAATGGAATTGCTTGAACAGTATCTTCAGTTCAAGCAAGAAACAGAAAAGGAGAGCAGGAAGACCAAGTAAATAAATCCCATTACCCTCTCTATCTTCTTCTTGGCCATTTGTATAATGACTCTAATGGATATGTTTGTCTTGTTTATTTTCAGGAAAGAAAAGGATCCCCTGAAACCAAAACACCCAATGTCAGCTTTCTTCATGTTCTCCAGTGAGAGAAGGGCTGCTCTACTTGCAGAGAACAAGAATGTTCTCGAGGTTGCAAAGATTGCTGGTGAAGAATGGAAGAATATGACAGAGGAACAAAAGGGTCCTTATGAAGAAGTTTGTTCACTCCACACCTTACTAACTTTTTTTTTTTTCCTTTCTTGCATTTTGAACTTCCTTCAGAAGTTGGCTCTTTCTGTTTCTTATTTGGTCTTTTTTTGTAACTGCAGATGGCTAAGAAGAATAAGGAGAAGTATATGCAAGAAATGGAGGCTTACAAGCAGAAAAAGGATGAAGAAACTATGAATCTCAAGAAGGAAGAGGAAGAGATGTTTAAGCTTCAGAAACAGGAAGCATTGCAACTGCTGAAGAAGAAGGAGAAGACAGATAACATAATCAAGGTTGGAATTTTAATAATGACTTTACTGAGTCATTTTCCCATAATTTCTTTTTGTTCTGTGTACCCTTGTGGCTGATTGTGTGTTTTAACTTCATGCAGAAAACCAAGGAGAATCGCCAGAAGAAGAAGCAACAGAATGCTGATCCTAACAGGCCTAAGAAGCCTGCATCCTCATTCCTTCTGTTCAGGTAAGAATATCAAAGTCATCAAATATGTGTGTAAGCTGAAGTTGTTGTCAAGTAACACTGTAATGAAAGTTGCTGATTTTTGATGTTGTTTCCCCTGCTGCAGCAAAGAAACAAGAAAACACTTAATGCAGGAGAAGCCTGGAATCAACAACTCTACACTTCAAGCACTAATTTCTGTGAAATGGAAGGTATAAATTTTTAAACCAGTTACTGCTTTTTCTACCCCTTTTAAGCATACAAGTTGATTTTCTCATTTGACTGTCTCTTCTGGATCTAATAGGAACTGAGTGAAGAAGAGAAACAAATTTGGAATGCTAAAGCTGCTGAAGCCATGGAAGTATACAAGAAGGAAATGGAAAAGTACAATAAAACTGCTGCAACAGCAGATGACAAGCCATAGGCTCCTCTGCCATACTAATTGGCTGGTGTAGTTAGGGAAAGCACGTTAACTTTTGTGTTGATGTTCAAGTCTGAATTGAACATCTAGTAGTTTGGAAGTCATAATTTGATTTTCTTTTGTGGTGCGTTTGCATTTTCATTGAAGTTAATTCATTGTTTAATGAAAACTTATGGCAGTAACAATGCAAATTGATCAAGTGCCCTTGTTGAAGATTGCTCACATTGGAATTTTATAGTAGCAAGAACCGAGATCTATCTCACATTCAATAATAACCAAACCAAGCTAACATTCAATGGCCATACGTACAAATCAATCTTTAGCAATCACATACCAACTTGAAAATTTCTTGAGCTTGCGTATTCCCATGGAGACGCCAAACTTATCTTTCTTGGTAATGGTGCCTGTGCCCGTCGCCCAATCTTTGAGGATGCATCCTTTATCTTGATGATTCCAGACAGGGCTGTACACGGGACGGAGAAAATATCGAACTGAACCGAATAATTTTAATGTCGAACTGAATTGAACCGAATTTTGTAACTAATTAGGTACGGTACTGGATATTTATAAAAAACCGAACCCAGAACCATACCGAACCGTACCAAAAACCGAATATAGTACCGAATATTAATAATAATATATATGTATGAATAAATAGTAGTGAACTTAGTTATATATTTTCATTATATTATTAAGCAATAAATATTATGTAACATATGTATAATAATATATGATAAAAATTAATATATATAATTTGTGTTCTCTTTGATTATTCGGTCAAAAAGGCTAAGTTATCCTTTACATTTTATCCAAAGATACTCACTCTTTAGTT
>CATIWK010335916.1:0-22776 GCA_949634005.1 Mallotus japonicus | reverse complement strand
TTTTCCTTATAAAAAATATTTATTCATTTGTGATATATTAATTGAAATTATATATTTTAAAATAATTAAGAATATTTAATTATTTTTATTTATCATTGCCAATATAACTAATATTTTAAGAAAAATATTATTTTTATTTTTTAAAAAAATTATTTTAGTGAATTTATATAGAAATTATGAAGGTTAAATAATAAAAGAAGTCAAAAATAAAAATAAAAATATTATTTATGTAAAATATCAAAAATGACATTTTTTTTAATAGTTTTAGGATTGAAATGTAAAAAAAAAAAGTTTGATTTTAAGGGTTGACTAATGAAAAATTGCTTTGGTTGACGAATAAGACCAACAGAAAGTCTTTTTAAAACTTATAGAACTTGATTGTAAAAAAAAATTCTTGTAGGACTTAATTGTAAAATCGATATAACTTACAGGACTAACAGTATTATTATTCCTATATTTTTTTAACGTGATATTTTTATTCATTTTTGTATATCCAAACAATCTCTTCATCAAATGCAGCTAGAACCGGCTTAAGTGTATTTATGGCCCAAAGTATTTTTTTTTTTAACTTTTTAATATGTAAAATCACTAATTAATTATTATTTATTTAAATATTAACGTTATTTTAAAAGAGAATGATACTAAACTTAAATAAATTAAAAAATATATGTAATATTAGCACATAATAAATTTTTGTAATATTTTTTTCAAACTTTAAAAATTTTTAAATATTGAAAAAATAAAATTATCTAAAAAATAATTTATTTGGAACAAAGAGAGTTTCAAAAATAAAGAAGATATAATTTAAGAAAAATTAGGAGAGAAAAAAACTTAAATGTACAATATTTATATCATTTCAAAATATTAATTAAACAAATTTTTATTTGAAATTCACAATAGAGTTAATAAATTAGGTTAAAAGAACGCATTTTTATTCATATTTTACTGCCATCAGTGTTGAAAATTTTTATTTTATGTATTTAATAGTAATAATTTTTTAAGTAAATTTTACTTTTTTAAAAAATAAAGTAACCATTTTTCTAAAAAAAATATATAATAAAAAATTATTTTAAAAGACCTTTTTCTAGACTATATACATATATGGGCTCTTCCTTTGGGGCCCAAGGCATAGGAGTCGAGCCTGATCAAGTGCAGATCTCTTTCACATTACATACATTAGCATCTGATTGGGACAAAATTTTGTTTATTGTTAAAATAACTTGAATTTTCTATATGATTTTTATGCTTAAAATTATAAATAAACTTATTATGATTGAATAATATATATTCACAAAAAATTAAAGTCAATGAATTATCGTATAAAGAAGAATTTCTGTCCAATCTAGATACAAATTAATTGCTAAAGTCTAACAATACTTTATATTTTTATTTTAATCCTATTTGAACTAGTCTCTTTATAGAATTTTCTTTAATGCTTACTAATTTTTTTTAAAAAAATTGAATTAAAATTTATTAACTTTAAGTAACAAATTCGTTAATTATTTAATTCAAAAAAAATAATTTCTTAAAAAGTTATTAACTAAGGAAATCATTAATTTTTAAATTATATTTATAAGAAAGTGGACTCCGTATTCTTTAATTATAATATAATTTATATTGGTATACAATATAGATAATCTATATTGAAGATGCAGTTACATCAAATCTTGCCGGGGTGAAATCTATTTGGAACAGTCAAAGTCAAAAAATATGGATATATTAAAATGAGGGAAAACACTTAATTTTACTTTATAATATAATGTAAAATTAAATTTTATAACACAGTGATATTATTTTTATTTAATAATTTTAAATAATAAAAATTTTAAAAATATATAAAATAAAATACAATTTATGGATAAATGAGACTCTCGTGCCATATAAATTTTAGTAGATTATATCAAATTTTTTACTTATTTGATTTTTTAATTAAATAGAATTAAATTTATCGAACCCAATTGAATTCATGAATTAATTTGAATATAATAATAGTTAACTGAAAATTTGAAAGTGACCTGCTAAATATATCAAATTATAATTTATTTATAAATTCATATACTCATTTATCTTAAAAAGAATTAAAATATCAAATTGTCATAATTGAAAATTTTGGACATTCACAATATAATTACCTCATAATTGAACGAATTTATGTATTTTGTGGTCTCAAGAAAACTTTTCAACAGAATGTGATTTATAGTCTCCAAAAATAGAAACACTTATAAACAAACCAAATCCATCAACAAAATCATGCCCACCAGACATCTACAAGCAAGGACAACCTTCAGGAAAATTTCTCAATCAAAGTCTCCTCCTTATACCATGCAGTCTATAGCAGAAATGCAAGATTAACCTTTGACTCTAAACCAAAGTTTTTTTTTTTTAATTATTCTTTATCCACCCTATCATAATTCTTTTTACATTTTTACTTCTTAATTACCCTCCTGAGATTAAAGTCTTATTCTACAATTTTTTCATGAGGAAACTTTGTCCAAACATTGATAAAGATGATGGGTTGGAGACAGTTCTTGAGGTCCCAATACCAGAAGAAATGTTTGCCAGCATGGGCAACAATGTGACCCTGCGTTGGCATAACATGTTAACATGGATGAAGGCTCAAACTTCTGATAAATGGTCACAACCAGTGATTGCTGGACGCATTAATGAACTACGTTTCCTTCTTTATATGGTCGGATCTCCTCTTATTCCTCTTCAGGTTCAAGTTGGCCATTCTGTTTACAAGCCTGTTAAAGATTGTTCCATTGTAAGATGCATTAAAATTTAGGTTCTATTTGCTTCATATACATTTTTTTTCCCTTGAATTATAACCATTTACATTTTTTCTTAGCAAGCTTCGACGGCCAAATATATAGTGCAGCAATACATAGCAGCTACAGGAGGGCAACAAGCATTAAATGCAGTGCATAGTATGTGCGTAACAGGTGAGGTGAAAATTAGTGCATCAGAATTTCATCAAGGTGATCAGACTATCAATGCAAAGAGCACCGAAGAAGCTGGTGGGTTTGTACTTTGGCAAAAAGATCCTGATTTATGGATCCTAGAGCTTATTGTTTCAGGATGCAAAGTCATTTCTGGAAGCAATGGTAAAGTTTCTTGGAGGCATTCTTCTAATCAACAAACACCTATTTCAAAGGGTCCTCCTAGACCCTTACGCCGGTTCTTGCAGGTATAATTTTTTTTTTTTAATTATGTTTAGCATAATCTTGACACTGTCTTTAGATTAAATGAATAATTTAAAAAATGATTTCGAGAGAATACATAAAAATTTTTCAATATTAATATGTTCTGAATATGTCAAACCATTTGCGGTTTTCCTCTTAAAAAAAATATTAATTTCTTAATTTTACATTCTGGTTAAAAACAATAGTATTAGGATTCTGGATATTTACTCTGTCTAAGAGACAGGTGAATTATTATTTTAGAGCTCTCATACCCTGATGCTTAACACCTATATATAGAATTTTTGCAATAGGACATGTGAACTTACGATGTTTCCATTGTCAATTTGATATACTAACAAACTCAATCCTTGAGGTATAGTACATTAGATTTTTCTTTTTTAGACAATTGAAGGGAATTTTTCTTCTACAGTGATCTAAAATTGAACTTGAAATTTATTAGTTCCATGAAGAGAATTTTTGCCATTTGACCACTGATCAATCTTCGATACATTAGATTTTTAATGTATATACTTTTGACCTAGAATTTTTATCAATCTTTATTTTCAAGACTTGTCTGAAAAGATGAATGATGGCAGGGTTTGGATCCTAGATCTACAGCAAACTTATTTATAGATGCGACATGCATTGGAGAGAAAATTATAAATGATGAAGATTGCTTTATACTAAAGCTAGAAACAAGTCCAGCAATTCGAGAAGCACAAAGTGGTCCAAACTATGAGATAATTCACCATACAATCTGGGGATATTTTAGCCAAAGATCAGGACTTCTGATACAATTTGAAGATTCAAGATTGCTAAGTATGAGAACGAAAGATGACGATGATGTATTTTGGGAGACCAACACAGAATCAGTAATGGAAGATTATAAGTATGTTGATGGAGTTAATATAGCACATAGTGGTAAGACTCGTGTCACAGTTTTTAGATATGGAGAGCAATCTGCTAATCATAAGAGACAAATGGAAGAGAAATGGAAAATTGAAGATGTTGATTTCAATGTATGGGGTTTAACAAATGATTATTTTCTACCTCCTTCCAGCATTAAATTTGAAAAGAAATAATAGTTTGTACCAGGCAGTCAAGATACTTGAGGTCATAACATCCTGCAGTGTATTTTGATTTTTGATAATTGTGTAAATACTACTAGCAAATTGGAAGAGAAAAGCATAAATGCATGTTCTTTCTAATTTTTTTTTTTTAATTTTCCCCTCATCAAATTTTCATTTCATAATCATGCCAGCCAAATTTTTCTTAATTTGGTGATTTAACTTGCTAGCTATAAAAAAAATAATTTGATAAAAAATCACTTTGCTGATGGTTTCTTGAACAGTTTTAATATTGGATTCAGACTGAATCGAACAATATTTGATTAAAATGATTACTGTGAATTTTTTAAAAAAATTTCATTCAAATAGATAAATTTAGTAGTTAAAGACACTATAATAAAGATTTTATTAATTTAAAAGAAGAGATAAAATCTTTTCTTAAAAAAAAAAAAGAAGAGATAAAATTTGAGATGTCAAGTTTGAGTTGTATGAAAAAAAAAAAGATGCTAGAAGAATTTTGTTCCTTTATGAATTTATTTGGCTCGACTTTGGAAATAATTGGATTCCTTATATTTACAATATATTGGAAACAATTAGATGAAAAAAAAAAAGAAGATAAAGTAAAAAAAAAAGGCAAAATTTGAAAAATAAAAGGCAAATAAGTTGTTCTCCAAATTTCATAATGTATCCATAGGTTAAACCAGGGTTTGAACTCTTGGATCCTAAATTACGAGATAGATATTCTATCATTAGTTTACAAACTTGATGATCAAGACTACCGATGATAATACAGCATCAAACTCAACATTTTGTTCTGAATTCACTCATTATAAGTTTAATAAAATCATGTACAATAAGCACAATATACAGAGAGAAGCCAACTTTTCTATGCTAAACAGCTGAAGAAGATTGTACACTAGTTTTCTCTGGTTTCAGAAGAGATTTTGCAGACCCAGCGGACACAAGTGAGGAATTTGTGGTGCTGCTGCTCCCTGTATTTGTGATTCCTGAGGATGTGTACGAAAACTTGCACATATCCATTGGAGGTGCATAGTACATTGGCACTGGCAACTTAGCAGGAAGACTAGGCAATGGAGCTTCAAAATTGAGAACATTTATCACTTGCCTAATAGACGGCCGATGATTGAAATCAGGATGACAGCACCATAATCCAACAACCATCAAACATTCCAATTGCCTCTCATCAAATTCTCCACTCAATCTTTTGTCCACAGCTTCAAGAAGTTGCCCTTTTCCATATAGATCCCATACCCATTCTATTAACCTTACCTTGTCAAGTCCTTGCTTTGTATCAACTGGTCTTCGTCCACATGCAATTTCCAGTGTTACAACTCCGAAACTGTAAACATCTGATTCTTTGCTAGCTTTACCTGTGGTGACACACTCAGGAGCCAAGTACCCCATTGTGCCAGCCAGAACAGTTGTCTGAGAACCAAGCTCATGATCTACAAGTCTTGCAAGACCAAAATCGCCAAGCTTGGCATTGAAACTTGAATCCAACATAACATTGCTAGACTTGATATCTCTATGCACTACGCATTGTTCCCATTCTTCATGGAGATATAGCAATGCAGAAGCCAAACCGAGTGCGATCTTGTACCTGACAGACCAAATTAGCATGGTTCCCCCTGCAAAGAGATGGGAATCAAGGCTTCCATTAGGCATGAGCTCGTAGACCAGAAGGAATTCATTTTTATCATGGCACCACCCAATAAGTTGAACTAAATTTCTGTGTCTCAAACGACTGATGATCTTCACTTCTGATACGTACTCCTTTCTACCCTGCTTTGATCCTTTAGATACCTTTTTCACTGCAACTTCGGTTCTTGAACTCAGCAATCCTTTATAAACGCCTCCAAATCCTCCTTCACCAAGCTTTCCAGCTTCAGAAAAGTTACTTGTTGCACGACTTAGCTCGCTGTAAGTGAATCTTTTAGGCCCAGTTCCTTTTTCAAATTCATCATCCATAGAACCATCAACACCTTCATCTCCATTTCTACCACAATTTCTTTTTCTCCAGTAGAGAAATGAAAGCACACCAATCCCACAAGCCAATAATCCCAGACCCAAAGCTATAGCAACAATGAGCGCTGTTTTGCTTTTGGGTTTCTGATTAATTTCCAAGGTGGATTCAAAATCCCACTGAAGAATGTTGTGTATTTCAACCCAAGAACCTGTAGAAGCAGAGAAACCTACTCTAACCCATTCAGGCAAAAATTCCCTCAAATCAACAATATAAGAGAGGCTAGAATTGCCGCTAAATACAGGATTTTTAGCATACGTCAGGAACACACTCAAGTTGTGACTTGTTGAATTATAACTTATCCATGCATTTGCTACTCTCCCATCCTTAATGCTGCTGTTCCAAGAAACATTTGTGACAGATATGATAGAGTTGACAAGTATTCCGACATGATCATTGCTCGGATCCCAATCATTTCTAAAACTATCAAACTCAACCGCAACAATTTGATTTTCTTTTGAGCCATTGAAAGCATTAGCAGGATTAAATAATGCAAGGTACCCGCCGCTCGAACCGTCGGGAATATGAGAATTATTCGGTGCAAGGAAGAAAGCAATCCCATCCCCAACACGATTCGGATCAACTGCTTCCATCCTGAAGGAGAAGTGGGTAGAGAAATCTGTAAGCTTTCTTGTCTTTGCATCCCAAAGCCGCACAGGATTCTTGTATGTTGCCCTACCAACGCTACTTGTCAGGTTATCATTTTTTGAATTCTTTGTAAGCTGAAGGACATTTTGCGACGGGAAAGCATCACGCTCGAAGGATATATCTGCTAAATTATTCAGATCAAATGTAGTGAAATTGAAGGACAGTGAGCTTGCAAGAGGTAGCAAGTAGCACATAAAGAAAATCGAAATGGCCATGGTAAGATTATGGATTTGTTGAGATTGGAGAAGGCTTGCCATGATTATTGAACAGCATAGATTATTGAAAGAATATTGGAAGGTGAACTAGATGGGGAGTTGAATGAGGTTGGTTGAATTATATGCTTGTCATGAAATGAGACTATTAATTTTCAAGTGACATTTCTGTTGACCTTTTCTGAATTCTATAATAAATTGATTGTTTTGTCTTGGTCCAACTGTGACGATACTTCTGGTTTTCAGTTTCATGACTCGGTAAATTGGATCTTTTGTTCTATTGATCATCAGCATTTTATCAAGTTCAATTAATAAAAGAATCTTCACTAATAACGCCAGTCGACATGAAAAATTATTTATAACCAGGACGGCGATCTTGTCTATTTGGATTTAATGTTCATGGAGTATGTATATGTGCTCCAAACTATTTTCTATTTCGACTCAAATGAACTTTATAAAGGAATAAAATTCTTTCAATATACGTACAACATAAATTCAATATTCTATTTAAAAAATTAATTTTTTTTTTTATCATTTGATGAACAAAAGGGGATTGACGTAGCTTCTTAACACGTTTTCATTTTCTTTATTACATTTGGACAACACTGGGTAAAGGACAGATATAACATTTAAAAATAGTTGATTGGAGGGAAAAAAAAAAAAGAAGAAAAAAGGAAGATGCAGACAAATATATGAGGTTGATTTAGTATAGACAAAAGAAGAAGGACAAAGCAGAATGTTTATTGTGTTAGGTTGATTTTGCTATATATATATACAAGAAAGAAAAACAAGCATTGCCTGATGCCTGACGTTTTAGATGTTGTGAAGTTAATAGGTAAGCATACAGAATCTACATATAGTTAGCTTCTTTGTCTCAGCTATTTATTTATTTTTTCCAATTAATAGAGATTTAGGTAGTGATGAATCACGTACAGAATAGAAATGGTCTTTCTTTTGAAAGATTAAAACTAATTTTATAAATTAATAAATTCTACATTTTAGAATATTGGTATAATAGAAAATGGTCATAGTCAACAATTAGCAACTGCGCATTTGGTCTGATAGTCAAATCTTTCGAACTCCTAGCATGAGCAACGACTCAACAATTTAGACAATTTCGTTATACATAATCAATAACAGTTTGGATTAATTGGTAGGATCTATTTTTTTCGTTTAAGAGATGTTTCGAGTTTAAATTCTTGTTTATACAATCACGCTAAATAGTTGTTGAAAGAATTTTGCCGTCTTTATGATCTTTTTCAAATTGAACTAAATTAATTAATCAAAATTCAATATGTTATGAATACTAGTAGTTAAGGAAAAAAAAAATCACTCTGCATGTTGTACAATGGATGCACAAAAGTATATTTTATTAAATACAACTTGTTGAAGTTAGAATTTGTTCATTTTTCTCTAATTATTAACTTAATTGTGTACGTCAGTTGTTGAAAATTAAAAAAAAAAAAAAAAGATTGTTAAAAATTTGAAGGTGATTATTAGCCGGCCCATTAATGTAAGTTATTTTAAGCTTATAATAACATGCCAAAGCTTGATCCTATATAGAAAAATTAGTGTTAAGCAGGCAGGTATACATTCCATTTTTCTTTTAACTTAGAAAGGCGAGTTTCATCATAATTAATTTAATAAAAAATTCATAATATTTAAATGCTATACAAAAAGTTTTTGTCATTTCATTATTATATTTAGCATTTCATTGCATTTAAATATTAAGTCCCCCCCTATACCGTTTCCTCATCATAAAGAAGGGTTCATGATGCCATAAAAAAGGTGAGTCTTTAATAATTCCCGAAGATAACAACACCCACATATATATATTGATCAATGAGAATAACAAATACAATTATACCCTTGAATACAATACATAATTATATACGTGCTAATACATCAAATGTCCCATTCTTCATCCACCAAATTGAAAATTGATTGCTTTATTGAATAATTCAAGTCATATCTTATGCATTTATTTACCCTCAAGTATCAGATAAACTACTGATAAATTCTCAAAGTCAAAAACCAACTCATTCTGTTTTATCCCTTGTGTAGGTTCTTGGACATATAATTAATCAACCAGATTAATTAATCAAGAAAGAACTAATCAATCAGATTCTGATCTGACTTGATTTATTTTTATTAGAAGTAATAAAAGTTGTGGGTTGAAAGATTTAATAATTCGGGGTGTATTGTTTGTTTTGTTTATTTATTTATATATTATTATTGTTATTTTTCAATTTCTAGTGTAAATTTTGGGATTGAAACAATATAATACCATCTGCCAAGTGCCAAGTGTCATCATTAGACTATAAATATATATATATATATTTATTTATAGTCTAAAGTGCTTTTAGCACTAAATTTGAAATAGACTTGGTTTCCCTCCAATTCCCTTTCAAAAGGTTGTGATTATTAATTAATTAAAAATAATAATAATAACTAATTAATTAATTAACTAACTGCAGTAACCTTAAACTAATTTTGTGCATGTGCCAAGTGCCCAAGTTCCAAGTGCCAAGTGCCATCATTAGACTAGAAATTAAAAAATAACAAGAATAATATATAAATAAACACCCAATGTTCTAACAACTTATCCCCAAGTTAGGATTTTCAATCACCCACTTCAATCTTATTTCCAAGATTTATTACATAAGAGTTTTTCAAGGCTCAACTCAAACCGTCATACAAATGAGTTTTTCTTGGCTCAACTCAAACCACAAATAAAATCCCAAGTGTTTCAGTGAATAACACTTAAACCAAACTACTAAAATATAACCTCACTTCCCTTCTATTCTAACTCAAGAAATAGATGAAAAAGATGCCTAACTCTAGCATACAACCAACTCTCAATTATAATGAGAATTTAGAGAATAGAAAAATGCTCAAGAGTTTTCAAAGAAATCAATTTGCTCAACTAACTTGTCTAACTACTTAAATGAAGTTCCAAGGCTTCAATTTATAGTTGGAGAGTGAAAAATAGTTGTTGGAAACCATTAATTTCATCCCCAACTTCTTCCTTCTTCATTTAATGTAATTTCAGCTTTTGCAGGATTTTTATAGCTCAGGGTCGTGAATGTAGGCTCGGGATCGTGAGCTTTGAAAGATATGACCGTTACTTATAAAAGTGACTGTTAGAGATGCTCACGGTCTGCTGAAGATTGTGAGCATAGGCCATGAGCGTATCAACCATGTTTTTCACATTTTAAGCATGAGGAGCCTTAGGACCATGAGGGTAACCTCGAGATTGTGAGGGACACTCATGGTCTACTTGAGGTCGTGAGCATAGACCGTGAGCATAGGCTGGCCTCATGAAAACTTTTTTATTTTACCTCTGAACGACCTCCTTTGCTCTCGGTTCACTTCCCATGGCTTAGGAGACATGTGTAGGGGTATTTGAAGGCTTCAAAAGTGATTTAATTGACCTCAAACATGATTTAAAGCTTGGTCATTTATCCTTGCTTTTCTTGCGTATAATTGTTAACGTGCGAAATCCGCAAGCGTACGGAATCGTGCAAGTAGTAAAATAAAATCGTCCCACAGAGATTGCAAACTGAATATTATAATACTTGAAGTGTTTGTTTGTTTAAACAATGAAATTTGGTTTAAGATTTAGATATAACAAAACAAAGAAAATCTTAATTAAATAACAATCAACTGTAAAACTAGGGTTCTTATTATCAATTCAACCTCTACTGAAGATTAATTAACATCTAAATCAAGTCTAATTTTAATTCATTTTGAAGGCATCTATGGAATCATGAGCTTTCTTCTCGGATAAATCCACAATTAACTAAAATACGAAGTTTTATAGCTCTCACTAACCAAGTGTTTCCTAAACTTAGGTTTAAGCTTTAGCCTTAATTAATATTAGTTACTTAAATATCTCTCAACTAAGTAAGCAACTAATAGGTTATTGTTTAAGTCCAATAGAACCTATTTCTCAATCAAGTTCTAAAGTGTAGTTTCAATCATAGGGTGATCAATCCTAAGATGACATTAAGTTCAACAATAACCAATGAATTAAGATTAAAAACTTAGGTTCAATCATAATATGCACATAGTTGAATTGAAATAAGAACCCTAAAAATCTATTTAGCTACTCATGTTAAAAGAAAGAGAAGAAGATAAAGTATAGAGAATAAACAATCATTATTACTCAATGAAAAGTGAAAATAACAAAAAGTTTAATTAAGAAGAACCCCCTTTTTCTGCTGAATTAACTAGAATAGAAGGTTTTCTATTCTCTATCTTCAAAACAAAGCTCTTTATTCACATGAAAAGAAAAAAAATAAAACTTGAATCAAAACCAACTTTAATTCTAAAGAAAAATAATGCAAAAGTGGAATCATTTGTTCATCTTGGAGGCTCCCTTTAAAGAAACCCTAGCCTCTAGCTTATCTAGAGTTGTTACAATTTAAAATTATAACCCTGCAAAATTAGCAATAAGAAAATTTAAATTTGAAAATTTGTTGCAATAACTTGCATAGCTTCGCGCACCCACGCATATGGCTACGCAAGATCAGTCTTGTTGAAATGTGTTGAATTAGGCATGGATGCGCAGCAGGGTATATGTGGCTGTGTTGGCTTTCTAGCATTCAGGCATCATTGTGTGCACCCACGCACACGGTTGCGCAAGATCAAATTGCTTTGAAACTTCATTTTTCTTCAAGGATTTGACTTGTTCTACTCTTCATATCTTTATCTTGACTTGTTCAAATCTTTCAACTTTCTTCGATGCATCCTAAAATCAAAATTTAAATAAAGATTAATGTGATAAACTTAAAAATCAACAAAATCCTAATAATTAAACGAAAATTTGAAAAATAACCAAAAGGTCTTAAAATTAACTAAAAATGCAACTAATTAGATTCTAATCCATAGCATGGAGTGTTCAAAACATAAGGTTTTTCACACTCATCAATTGTGTACCTAAACTTATAAACACACTTGAATACAAAGCATTAGTGATCTAAAATTGATTGTTAAAGTCAAAACAAAGGTTGAATTGAGAATAATCATGACCTTGATCATGCAAAGGGTCATCAATATATATATATATATATATATATATATACACACACTAAACCAAACGACATCGTTCAATCTAACCCTACCTATATATAAACAACTTAACTAACCCTACCCACTCACACTGCCGCCTCTGCCTCTCTAAATCTCGAACCTTCTTTTCTTCTTTCTTTCCTCAATGCAGAAACCCTAGTCGCTCCTCTACTCTTCTATAAAAAATTCCTTTTTTCTCTTCTATTACTCTATAGTCCTGTGACATCTTTATGCCACTGGACTCAGTTTCTTTTCTTCTTTGAGATTTCTCTGTTATCAATTGTTGAAGTCACAAAAATAACTCGTTTCTTTCTTTGATCTGTCAATGTTCTATGTTTATTTTTTAGAAACGGCTGTGGTTTCTTTAAGATCTTTTTTTATTTCTATGATTATGGTTATTTAACATGTATATTTTTGGTCGAAGCATTATTGTTTGTTGATTTGTGTAGATCAGTCAATTATATATGATTATTTGTCAATTATTTATCAAAATATCATCATGCATTATTTTTTAAAATCTTCGACGAATCACTTAGATTTTGGTGGAAGCAATGATGATTTTCATAGATCTAAGATCTGTAAAGATTATATGATTATTTATCATATTTTTTTACAAAAATATCATGCATGTATATTTTTTTTAAATCGTCGACTTAGAACTTAGATTTTGGTGGAAGCATTGATGATTTTCATAAATTTGTAAAGATTTTATAATTTTTATCATTTTTATAAAAATTTATCATGCATGTATATATTTGTTGTCTTCTTCTTCTTTGGGTTTAAAGTTAGTAAAGCAGTGAATGTTTGTGTTTCTATTGTTTTCACTTTCAAAGTGAATCAAAATGCTGGAAGCCTCTGTTTATTTTAATTCTAAGTTGTGACTTTGACAATTATGGAAGCATTATACCTATAAAATTGTAATTCTATAATTGGATGTCTCTACTAATTGCTCTACTTTTGTATATGTTTCTTTCAACCAAATGACTTTGCAAAAAGGTTATTACTTATGAATTATTAATTTCATTTACTTTTTTGTATGTTTTCAAATGGTATTGATATTGTCTGTTAATTTTGTTGCTTTTGTATGTGTTTTGTTAAATGGCCAATTACTGCCACTGGTAGCACTAATATGATTAAAAAAAAGGTGGAAGCACATCCTGATAAACAAAATGTAGAGCGGCAGAAAACAAATAAACAAACTATTGAGCAGTTTGATAAGAAGAAAAAAAAGAAACTGAGTTCAGATCTGCAGTGTGGAAGCACTTTAAGCATATTAAAGATGACACTAGACATTTGGTAAAAGCTAAATATTTATATTATGCTAAAACTTTTAATGTTGACCCAAAAGATATGGAACTTCTACCCTTAGAAATCATGTTTTGGTCTGTTTGAAAAACCCGCACAGTAAAGACCCAGACATGCCTTATTAACTTTTAAACCTGAAAATGTGGGAGCTGAAGGGGCACAATTTGTAGGGGTAATGGGTACATTGTCTTTTGATTAGGAATTGATTAGGAAGACACTTACCCAATTGATAATTGTTGATGAACTCCCTTTTAAATGTGTCGAAGGGGAGGGTTTTAGAAATTTCATTAATGTAGCCTACCCTAGATTTAAAATTCCCTCTAGATGGACTATAGCTAAGGATTGCTATGATTTTTATATTGAGGAGAGGCGAAAATTAAAGAATTTTTTAATGTCTCATAGTCAAAAAGTTAGTCTCACAACTGACTTTTAGACTTTAATTCAAAGAATTAATTATATGTGCATCACTGCACATTTTATAAATGATGAGTGGAAGTTGCATAAGTGAATTCTGTCATTTGTGTCTATTACCTTACACAGAGGGAAGTATATAGCTAAGGCTTTGGAAATGTGCCTGGTTGAATAGGGGGTTAAAAATATTTTTACAATGACTGTTGACAATACATCCTCCAATGACACTGCTTGGTCATATTTCAAAAATAAACTGTTGAGTTGGGGTGGAAGCATAGTTAGGATTAAGTTTGTTCATATGACATTCCTCACATTCTTAACTTAATTGTGAATGATGAGCTGAAAAAGGTTTATGTTTCTGTTAAAAGGGTAAAAGATGATGTTAGATACATTAGACATTCCCTAACTAGGTTAGGGAAATTCAAAGAATATAGTGAGGTAATGGGTATCTCTAACTGTCCCAATTAGGTGGAATTCAACATATCTCATGTTGAAAACTGCCTGTATATATGAAAAAGCATTTGAAAAGCTTGATGAACAAGAAATTTCCTTTAGGTTTGACTTAGGTAAAGTACTATATTTCTTTGACTAGCAGGCACTTAACAAATTGGTTTTGTTATTACAACAATTTTATGAAATGACTTTGAGAATCCTTGGTTCTCAATATGTAACTGTAAATACTATTTTTAATGAGATATCTTATCTAACTGCTTTGTAAATGACTTGATGCAATCAAATAATAGTTCGTTATGCTATAGGAATGAACATGAAAGCTAAATTTGATAAATATTGGGGGGTGTGCTGAGAAAATGAATTTTTTGATATTTTTTGCTAATATATTGTATCCTAAAGATAAATTAGAGTACATGGAGTTTTCTTTAGCTCAAATGCATGGTCAAGAAAGAGGTGGGAGCTTGTACAATTAGTTAAGTCTGCTTTGTTTGAGTTATTTGCTGATTATGATACTTTATATCATCTTGCCAGTCTGAGTTCAAGTCAGTCCCAATATAACCCTTTAGTTGAACCTAGTTAGTATGACTCTAATGTATCAATTGGGAAACCTATGTCGGTGTTAAAAGCTAAGTTTGAGAAACATAAGATGGATATTGGTGTTGGTGAAAGCAAGAGATCTAAATTAGATACATATTTGAGTGAGGCAATTGTTGAAGAGGAAGGAAATTTCGGTGTGTTGAGGTGGTAGAAAATGAATTCAGAGAGATTCCCAACCCTCTCTCGATTGGCTCGAGATGTGTTAGTTGTTCCAATTTTTATTGTTACTTCTGAATCAGTTTTTAGCATCGACAGATGGGTGTTAGATGTATTTTAAAGTTCATTAACTCTTAAATTGTTAGAAGTCTTGATTTGCACCTAGGATTGGTTGAGATTGGCTTCAAAGCCAGTTTCAGTTGAGGAGTCTATTGATGAGCTTGATCAATTTGAGAAGGGTTAGTTTTATTGCCAATTAATAATTTTATATATTATTTTTTTGTATTGATTTTTTATGATTTCATTTCTAATATGTTTTTGTTTTCTTTGTTACAGATTTGCCCCGAATCGGTGTTGAGACTTTCTCAACTGCAAACTAGCTTCTTATTTTGCTAAACAACATTAGTAATGTCTTATTATGCCTAAATTCTTGCATTGCATCTCTATGTTTTGCCTTTTGTAACTTTAGTACACATTTATTGCTTGATGTGAACATCAGACTATGCAATTTGTGTTGTTGTTCCAATGCTCTTTATGACCACTATCTTGCATTAGTCTGTGTTCATGTTTGTGAGGCAGTGATGAAGCTTCTACCTCTTTACTTCTGATTTGCAAAGGAATGTGTTGTATTTCTTAGGTGACTTTTTTTTTTTGCTACAAATATTGCTTTATTCAATGTGTGATTACAAAAAGCATATATGAGCCTCTGATTTGTTTATATCTTATATATTCCTTTCTGGTATTGCTTGTATTGACACTTATTAACTCTTCAGTTCTTACAGAAATATGGAATCCTATTACTGCCTAGTCTGCTTTGCCTTCTATGACTTATTATTGACTATTTTTGCAATAGCTTGTCATCTATATATTGAATTACTAATTTCAAAGGGAGTATTCATTTCACACTTCATTTCCTATATGCTTTTGTTTTCAAATTTTGAGGTAATGAGGAGGCTTCCTCGTCTATTTTCTGAATCAATAGATGAATGATTTTTACTTAAGTTTCTAGGCTTGGTGGAAATTGCATTTTTATCATTGCTGCTGCTAAGAAATGTGACTTCATTCTTCTAATGACTTGACAAAATATTTTCTAAGCCTCAAAATTATGTTATTTGTATTTGGATTTATACTTTAGATATGCAACTGATTTTTCTTTTTTATATGCAGGTTCACTTTCTTCCATTTATTGAAAAAATATAGCAATATTTTTATGGATTTTTTTTACACAAATGATATGTATATATTTTTTAATTATCCAATGGGCCTATGGCCATATTTTTTTTTTACAACCAATGGCCTTAATTTTTTTTTAAGAGAAATATGTGAAGATAGTTTAGATTCATACCTTTTGTATTGTAACTGTGGCAATATTTTACACACCCTATGGCCTTTATATTTTGGGTAGATATTTGTTTAGGTTAAATGCATATGTTTTGGATTGATGGGCCTATAGTTGCATATTTGTAATAGTTTTAGAGCTTCTAAGTTGTAAGATATTAATAGGCTAAGCCCAAAAATTTTGAAATATTTTTACTTTTTGTATGGGCGAAGCCCAAGTTATAATACATTAATTGTGGGTTTAACCAAAAAAATGTTAAATTTTAGTCCAAAATAAATTGGCCCAAACCAATTTACCAATATGAAAAAACTGAAACTTAATTTCCACCCGAACCGTTAGAGTCCAACTATATTTCTGTGCTGTTCAGTCGAGATTTCATGCAACCAAAATCTGTTCGCTTTTGCCACTTTCTTCCCCCGAACAAACTCGAACCGTCTGATGCACAAGCCTAAATAGAACATAAAAAAAAAAAAAAGATAAAGAAAATAAAATAAAATAAAAAGATAACAGAGGATAGAAAAAAAAGAATAAAAACAAATAAGGGAAACTTACATAAAAAAACCCTAACCTTTTATAACACTTATAAAATAACACCATAATTTAATTTTACTGTTAATTTTACCCACAACGTTTCAAAAGTTTGCAAAACTAACCCTTTGTTAAAATTTCTTTAACAGACAACTGACTTGTCCGTTAGTGGGTCCCATTTTCTGACACGTGGGACCTAAAAGTGCTTACTGGATTTGAGTAATTACATATAGAACCACAACCTTTACTAAACTTGCAAAATAAACCCTAACACAAAATATTTAAATAATTTTAATTAAAAATTAAAAATTTATTAAAATTATTAGAATAATTTTAATAAAATAGATAATAGAAATAAGTATGAAATTCAATGCTTTATTATTAATAAAATATTCTTAAATATTTAAAAATTTTCTAAAAATTACAACACATAATTTAATATATACTTTAAAATTAAGAAAATATAAAATTATAAAAATTCAAAAAAAGTTCTAAAATGAATAACCTATGATTGATAACTAATAAAATTATTTATATGATTAATTTCACTCCAATTTGATAAAATTAAAACTAAAACTAAGTTATACAAAAATTATTTTTATTTTTATTTTATGTATTTTATTACAAAAATTTTCTTACTGTATTTTTTTGAATTTTTAATATTTTTATATTTTTAAAAGTTTCATATTTTTTATTGCAAAAGCACATACAAGAAATTTTTCATAATAAAATACATAAATATAAAGATAAAAATAAGTTTTTATTTTTTATAAATAGTTTTATCAAATTGGAGTATAATTGATCTCAAAACAATTTCATTAGTTAACAACAATAGTTTTTCCTTTTTTAGTGTCTTTTTATATATTTTAAATTTTAAAATATATGTTAAATTATGTTTATATTTTTTACGAAATTTTTAATATTTAAAAATATTTTATTAAAAATAATGTATTGAATCTCCCACTTATTTCTATTATCAAATTGTAGTGAAATTAATCACAAAAATAATTTCATTAGTTATCACTAATAAGTTATCCATTTTAGTACTTTGTTTGAATTTTGATATTTTGATATTTTTTAATTTTAAAGTATATATTAAATTATGTGTTGTAATTTTTTAAAAAATTTTAAATATTTAAGAATATTTTATTAATAATAAAGCATTGAATCTCACACTTATTATTTATTTTATTAAAATTATTCTAATAATTTTAATAAATTTTAAATGTTTAAGTAAAATTATTTAAATATTCTGTGTTAGGGTTTATTTTGCAAGTTTAATAAATGTTAGGGTTCTATATATAATTACTCAAGTCCAATCAACACCTACAGGTCCCATGTGTCAGAAAAATGGGCCCCACTAATGGACATATTAGCTGTCCATTAAAGAAATTTTAACAGAGAGTTAGTTTTGACGTTGTGGGTAAAATTGATAGTGAAATTAAATTATGATATTATTTGCAAATGGTGTAAAAGGTTAGGGTTTTTTATGTAATTTTCCTAATAAATAAAAAAGAAAGAAAATAAAAAATTGAAAAATCAGGAAAACAAAAAATAAGAAAAAAGGAAAAATAAAAATAAAGAAAAAAATTGAAAAATAAAAATAACTGAGAATAAAAGAAAATAAGTAACAAATAAAAATAAATAAATAAGAGAAAAATAAAAATAAAAATAAAAAATAATCAAGATGAAAGGAGAAAATAAAGATGGAAAAAAAGAAAAAATTAAAAAAGGACGGTTTGACAATAAAAAAAGATACTTATGTAATTAATAAAAAAAAAGGTATTTAAATGAGTAAATCATATCATGGACCCCTATCCATATAGCAATATGGTCCATCACACGTGAGAAGGCTTTTTTTTTTTTAGCGATGTTACGCTTCTACTTTTATCTAAACAACGAGATTGAAGTTGTGACTCCAGTAAATTTTCCTTTGCCAGGCACAGTAATCTATACACACGAAGCTAAGAGGAAATTTGCGAGCACCGTATCATTGGTTGTGTAATTTATTATTGATTAGGTGTTTTGAAAAAAAAGCTTACCTGATTGGTGTTGAACGGAAAGAAGACAATACTGTTAATTCTTTTGGAATAGAAGAATCGCTAAAGGAATTAGCTCAGCTTGTTGATACTGCTGGCTTAATAGCATGAAACCATTTTGGAGTGTGCATTTCACATGAGTTGGATGCTAATGAAATAAAGGGTCCACTTGGTTCAAGTAGTTAGGAGGGTAACCCATGGGTTCAAGTCCGAGGGACGTTCCCTATGCATTTAAATGTTGAGTTACCTGCCTAGGGCTAACTAATTCCAGCCACGGGGTTGGCTCCATTTAGAGGTAGAGGGTTCAAATCCCACTTCTAGGGGTGTGCAACCCTTCCGAGTTGACCGAACCAAAAACCGAACTGATCCAATTCTGTTCGATTTGATTAAATAATATTTTCGAAATTTTTGAACCGAACCGAACCAAATTTTGGTTTGGTTTTTACACTCAAAAAATCAGTTAACCGATTTAACCAAAATTTCATATATTTTTTTATTTTTTTTATTTTTAAATAATATAATAAAAAATAATTTACATTTACAAAAATTTGGTTTTTTCAGTCGGTTCGGTTTTCATTTAAAAAAGTTGATATTTTCGATTGATTCGGTTCGATTTTCAGAGTTGATTCGGTTCAATTTGGTTTTGATTTGGTTCGGTTCGATTAATTCAGTTCGGTCAAAAAATGACCCAAAACCGACATAATGCACGCCCCTACCCCCTCCACCTCCCTAACAGGCCATGAGCTTGCACAGTGCCGTGGTCGCCACCACTTGGGCGCTCGCTAAACCCCGCCGCCTACAATTGTACCCATCCAATACTTCACCATTTCAATTGATTCATTCAAACTTGTAAACTTGGTAACACGTATCTCGGGGTCAACTTCGTAAATCAATTAAAAGCCCTTCAACCTGCAGATAAAGATAAATGAATATATAGGTGAATATCAATGAACATACAGGTAAAGGTCAATGAACTTGCACTATTTAAATAATAACTTACATGTTTTGTTTTATGAACATATATTATTTAAATAATGAACCTATATTATTTAACTAAAATAAATATACAAGTAAAAGTTTATTTATTATAATTAAAAAAATTAAATAATTTTTTAATGAATAAAAATTTTATTTTGACAAAAATCATGAATAAAACTAAAATTCAACCACTGTAATTAATAAAATAAAAAGAAAAAAAATAATATTTTGATAAATAAAAATACTTCATTCATTTCTATTAATTTTAAAAAAAAAATAATTAGAACAAAAAATAAAATAAAAATGCAAAGTAAAACTCTATTTATTATAATTAAAAAATAAAAAATTAAATAAATTTTTAATGAATAAAATTTTTATTTTGACTAAAATCATGAATAAAAAATTAAATTCAACCACTGTAATTAATAAAATAAAAAAATATAATTTTTTATAAATAAATAAAATTTTCATTTCTATTATTTCTTAAAAAATAATAAGAATAAAAAAATAAAGTTTAAAATAAAAGAATGATAAATAGAACAAAAAATGAAACTTTTGAAAAAAGAAATTGAATTCAAGATAATTTTTAATAGTAGCTATAAAATGAAATTAAAATAAAAAATGAGATTGAAAGGAAGAATTTAATGAACTTGTAGGTGAAAGTCAATGAACTTGCAGGTGAAAGTCAATGAACTTGCAGGTAAAAATCAATAAACCAGCAGGTTCAAAAGTCCACGAGCCTGCAGAAGAAGACTAATAAACCTGCAGGTGAAGGTTAATGAACTTGCATTATTTAAATAATGAATCTACATGTTATATTTTATGAACATGCATTATTTAATTAATGAATATACATTATTTAACTGAAAATAAAAATACAAGTAAACGTTTATTTATTATAATTAAAAAAATAAAAAATTAAATAATTTTTTTAATGAATAAAAATTTTATTTTGACTAAAATCAATAAAAAAATTAAATTCAACCATTATAATTAATAAAATAAAAAGAAATTTTTATTTATATTTCTATTTAATAAATTTATATTTATATTTAATATTAATTATTTATATTTACTATAATATTAATTTTTATAATATTAATATTAATATTAATATTAATTTTCAGATTAATATTAATATTAATATAAAATATTCATCTATAAAGGCACTATCGTGTTCAAATTACGTTTAATTTTTGTCATTAGATATGTTTCAGTTGATACTGTTGTGCAAAACTTAGGTAGACCTCAAGCCTTGCTAGATGCTTCAATGTGACGCTGTCTTTTACTTTCGATGGACACTGTCCATATTGCACATGATATAACAATTGATTTAAGGAAAAAGATAGTCGTAGCGGCCCGCTAAGGCAGCGGAGAATAAAAAAATTCGAACTGGTCCCATCGTATAGTTAATTTACTACGTGTATGTACAAAGGGCCATGTAAATGTATATAGACAACTAAAGGATAGTATAGTAATTTAAAAGTGCCTTTTTGTTTCTTCTATTCTTTCCACATTGTCGTCTCCTGAAATTCACAATATGCTCCGTTGCCTTTCTTCTCTTCTCTGGCACAATTCTGCAAAACGTGGCGTGTCTTTCTCCACTAAGGGCCTTGTTGCTACGATCCTCCCCGCCTTTCTCCTCTCCTGACCTTCTTTAAGCACACCCAGATAACATAAACATAGCCAAAGACTCAAAGAGAGCTAAGCTTGCTGAGTCTTAAAGGGCTTTTGTAAATTGAGGTAGATTTTTCATATCTCTGTTTAAGTGTTTTTTTTTTTTTTCCTGATATGGGTATTCATGGTTTTATTGATTTCTTTCTTCTTCTGACGACCCATTTGATTTTTCAATGAAAAGGAAAAGGGTTTCGATGGAGGGATTAAACCATATGTTCTGTCAATCGTGATTTGTTGCAGCTTTTTCTTTCTTTTTAGATTTATATATGAAAAGCACTGAATTAGGTTGTTTTTTTACTTCCTCTAAATTGCAACTTTTGTGGATTTGTGCTGTATGGAGACCGGAGGCGGCAATTCTCTGCCCTCAGCTCCTAATGGAGTGAAGAGGAAAGTTTGCTACTTTTATGACCCCGAGGTCGGCAATTACTACTACGGGTAGGGTCACCCCATGAAACCCCACCGAATTTGGATGACCTATGCTCTTCTTGACCATTAGGTTTGCTTTAGCACATGCAGGTCCTTAAGCCTTTTCCTGCTCGAGATAGGGATCTTTACCGCTTCCATGCCGATGATTATGTTACTTTCCTCTGCAGTATTACCCCTGAAACCCAGCACGACCAACTCAGGCAGCTCAAGCGCTTTAATGTTGGTGAAGATTGGCCTGTCTTTGATGGCCTCTACTCCATTTGTCAAACTTAGGCTGGTGGTTCTGTTAAGCTGAACCATGGTCTTTGTGACATTGCTATCAACTGGGCTGGTAGCCTCCATCACGCTAAAAAGTATGAAGCTTCTGGCTTTTGCTATGTCAATGAGAAACATAAAGGTAAAGCACATCAGCCAAATTGTCTTTTGATATTTATATTAGTATAAATAATTTGTTGAACTTTTACTCTTAGCACGCGTAACATTAACTGGTTGTACTAATACTCTTGCCATGAGCTTGGCTTGAGTCTAACTGAGACAAATTCTCAGAATGAGTCTGTATAAGCTCATTGTTCATTACAACCATCCTGGGACAAGTGAGAACTGAAATAAGGAAATTTTAGATATGTTTTGATAGAATGTGT
>CATIWK010335758.1:0-16182 GCA_949634005.1 Mallotus japonicus | reverse complement strand
ATATATATATATATATATATATATATATACGGTGTCCTATGTACAGGGGCGGAACTACTAATGGTGGCTTGAAACGCAGATGTTGTCCTGAAGTGAAGGTATTTGCTTGAAAAATGGCGGCTTATTCCTGCATATGTTTATTCAGTGTCTTTAGCAAGTGGATGAAAAATCTGAGGATAGGTTTGAGAAACAAAAAATGCTATATGGACATGATTCAAAAAAGTTAAATGGATAACCTCTAATGTTATGACCAACAGATTTGCAAAGTTTGCAAGTTATAATTCTACCTTTTCTTGAAAGTTTATGAACTTTCCTTGGTTCGTCAGGATCTTTTCTTCTAGCTTTTTTTTTTTTTGTCTCCCGAGCATTTTTCTGTGACGTGAAGGGTGAATTGCTTCAAGTCCAGTCTCGGGCCAAAGATATTTGCCTTTCACAGGTTTAAGCATGTAAGTGTATGCATTCAAATACTTCTCTTCCTTGTAGTGATCATCAGCATACTTCTCAGGGTCTTCATTTGCACTATATATATATATATAAATATAATAAATAGCATGCTAACATAGTATTCCACTTATGTCCCATTCTCTACATGTACAAATGCATTTTGAAGTGTCAACTATGTGTCTATCAACTGAATCAAATGCATTAGTCACTTTAAACCTATAATCCTCATTCCACTCAACAAACCATTTATAGGATTGTTCTTTGTTTTTATCCAGCTTTTGTTGTGCTCTTGGTGATATGTTGGAAATCCAACTTTTTACCAACCTTCTCTTCACCCTTAATCTCTCTATAACCTTCAGCTGAATCTCCTCTAATATGTTAATGATAGGTTCATACCTTGCATCTAGTATCCAACCATTGAATGTCTCGGACATGTTATTATCCACCACATCACACTTGGTTATAGTCTGAAAAAATGCCTTGCAAAATGCCTCCACATTGTAATCCAACATATCTTGGACTATACCATCTCCCATTGACTTTAAAAGTTTCAAATTTTGCTTCATCTGTTCTGGAAATGTCGACCTAGCACAAGTCCAAAAAGCAATTTTTCTTTCTTCACCCTTCCACTTCTTTGCCCAAGCTGCATAGATGTGCTTGGCACACCTCCTATGCTCAACTTGGGGTAATTCTTCTTTCATGGCACTGTCTAATCCCTGTATGCCATAATATAATAAGTAAAAATAATACAAATAGCAAATTAGATGATAATCACAGAAAATGAATAAATTTAGTTGGTTACCTTTTGCATGGCCGATACTATTGTGTAGCCTTCACCATCTCCAAGTGGTAAATCATGCTTCAGGTAGCGAAGAAACCATCCCCAATTTTTATTTTATTTTCAACCGAAACCACCCCCAAGGCTAATGGGAACATCTAATTGTTCCCATCTCGACCAATGCCACATAACAATTGCCCTTTACATTATCCTTTCAAAAAACAACCATCAACTCCAAGGATTTTCCTGTATCCAGCTTCCCACCCTTTCTTACAAGTTTCAAAACAAACATAAAATTTGAGAAAGTGATTAATGCCACTGCCTTTATCCTTTTTTGCCTTAACTACACATGTGTTACCTGGATTGCTCTCCTTAATCAATTGTACATAGTCATGCAACCTACTGTATTCTTCCTTATAATCACTCATTAAATCAGTGATAATTCTTCTCTTTATGTTCCTTGCCAAGGTTTCACTAACCTTTAGTTTTAATTCCATCTTACACAAGTCAACCAAGTCTTTAATCTCCATGAATGGTTGGCTAACCAACCTCTGCCGAAGATGTTTGGCCAAGAACTTGCTGTGGCCATTGGGTTTTTATTTACTCTATGACACTTATGTTGTGATATATATGTTTTCATAACTAAAGTGTCATCATTGTGCTCTTTTAATGCAAGAAAAACCCATGGACAGCTTGCTATACAATGTGCCTGTATTCTCTCCTTGTCGTTCTTCATAAAATGAATCTCTAAACCTTTAATAATTGCATATTTTGTAACAGTATACCTGCACTCTTCAAGATTCTTAAAAATCATCCCTAAGCAGAAAATTGGAGTTGGAGTCTTCGAATTAAATCTAATTTTGCTACAATGCCTTCTTAATGCTTTATCCCTACCTTCCTTATCAGTATCACTATAGTAGCTACCTAGTTCATCATTGTCATAATAGACACTACCTGTATCATCATTTTTTTCCTCCCCACTACCATAAAACATCATCATCTTCAACCTCAGCTTCTTCCTCACCAAGTATATCAGCTGTTTCAGTCTCAACAACCACATTACATGTACCCTGTGCATCATCCTTATTCCCTTCTGCACCTTCTTTGGATTTTTTCTCCCTACAGGCCTTTCTAGCACTTTTCACCTTCTTTCTCGACTGTTGTAGCTCATCATCGTCATTATCAGTCATAATACTAACATCGACAACAATGTTATCAAAGGTCTGTTGAGGTACTTCATCATCTATATCACTCCATTCACTACTTTCATCGATTTCTACATTATTTTCAACTTCAACTTCATGCAATGAAGTTGAATGAGACTGCACTTGTATAAATAATTGTGACTGTATCATATTTTCTTCACTTCCACCATTTCCATAAGTGTGGTCAATATACAGCTCTAAGCAATCCCCATCTTTTAAGTTATAGGCAACTTGCAACAGGCTACTATCATTATTGACTAAAACATAATCACCTCTCACGTTGGCTTTCACATACAACCCACCGATGACTTTATACCCTAGGTCCTTCACATAACTCATAACCTCAGGATATGATAATTTATCAAGGTCTAATAGTTCAGCAGTATACACTTTCCACCAATATATTTATGCCTATCGAAAGTCCCTCCATGATGTATTAACACATTAATGTAATTATCAGACATTCTACAACCCAATAAGTACTAGTATATATCAGACAACTATAATACGAATTCAATAGTAATAAAAAATGTTTAATTGCACATAAATCAACAAATAACAATAATAATAGTTAAAAAATTTTAAAAGCCCTAATTTTTGAAACCCTAGACAGCTGGAGCAATAAAATAATTTTAGGAACCACATAAACCCTAACCAAAAAAGCATACTTTATCATAAAGAGACAGACTTCTGATATTATGCTCACCTTTGACTTGTTGTTCCTGGTCTACAGCAATAATTTAAGCTGCACACCTTTCCCAAAGTCGACAAGCTTTAACACCTTTTCTCCACACCAAGATAATGACATGCATCCATGTATTGAGCTTTTTCAACCTTCAAAACGACCCCACTGTTCCCTTACGATAACGACAAGTCAAAGCTTCGAAGCATTCCACTGATACACCTTGAAATAGTGGGTAAATGAAAGGTGAAAGAGAGGAAAATGACACACTAATATCTTTTAACAAAAAGTGTAAAGCTTTTGGAAAGTACAGAAGAAAGAAATTGAAATCTTCTCTTAGCTGGAGACAAAAATGCTCAATGAGCTGTAGACAGTGAGCTTAAGATTTCATTCTTAAGATTTGTCCAAAAATGGCAGTGAGTTAAAGACATTGAGCTTAAAATTTTATTGTATTTAGGGTTTTTTTTATCAAAACGACACCGTATTATTTTAGTCTACATGGATAAACTCGCCACACATCATAGCCCATGTGTTTGTAATTCTAATTCATATTCGAGTTTGTTCAATTTTATGTCCATGCGCATAACAGACGTGATGATAAGGATATAATGTTGAGAAAAATTGAAGTTAGAGGATCCAATTAATTGAAATAATTTATTAGGGACTTATTGAAAGAAAGTCGATAAGTTGAGGGACCTAAAGATGGTTTTGGCCTAAAAATAAAATAAGAACGTCATGTGAACTATAGTGGTCAACAAATGTTGTGATCAACTGGTATAAGTTTATTCCCACTTAAGTGATGTCTTGGGTTCGAATTTTGATATATGCAACCGTATTGAATTAGTTGTCGGAAGACTTTTGTTGCCCTTATGGTCCTACTCGAGTGAAACCATATTAGTAAGAATATAGTAAGTTCTGGATACCGATGATTTAAAAAAAATTAATTAAATGGTGAAGCGGGAACTCCAATTTAATTCAAAAACCGCGGCTTGGTTGGAACAGTTTTCATCCCAACTCGTGCTAGTCGGTGTGGGTTGGAAATGACCTTACATTACCATCCACAAACACTTCCCATCCCCTTCATCATCATGTTTAGTGAGGGACATATACATTCATTACAATTTGATATTATCTTAATATAGTTATAATTCATTTACAATTTTTATAAATGTTTTATTTAAATAATTATATAATATTATTTCATTATTTTTTATAATTAATTTTTCTCAACTCTAGAGCTAATTTCATATAAAAATTTAAATATTACAACCTCATCACTATATAATTTATTACAATTTTAGTAAATTTTTTATTTGAACTATGACACTTTATTTCTTTAATATTTTTAATATTAATGCTTTATATAGATAAAAATTAATTTGATGTAATTTTTTAAGTTCAACTAATAATTAAATGATAAATATTAATTAATTTAATTTTAACTTTTTTTGTTAAATTTTATAAAAATATCTAAAAACGATAATTATACTACCTTTCTTATAGAAAATATACTTTCAAACAAATTGCATGCTCTATTTTTTATTTATTTATTTTTAATTTATAAAAATATCTACTTTTAAAACGAATTATATACTTTTCCTATTTTCATAAAATTTATTGATTTTGATTTTTATTATTTACTTATTAAATTTAATATAATAAGACTTATAAAATTATTTTATCTAATTTGATTATGTTAGATAAAATATAGGTAGACCTAATTAAATAGAAAAATATATATTTTTAACAAAATTATCACTAAAATTTTAATTAATTTAATTTTGTTAGAGATAAAATATGAATTAACATAATTAAAATAGGAAACATATTTTCAATTAAATTAGAATTATACGTTAATCAATATCATTTTTATTAGAGACAAAATAGAAGTTAACCTAATTAAAATAGAAAATATTCTTTTAAATATTAAATTAGAATTACATTTTAATTAATTTAATTTAATTTAATTTTGTTAGAAATAAAATAGAAGTTAACCTAATTAAAATAGAAAACATACTTTCAATTATATTAAAATTATATTTTAATTAAATTAATTTTTATTTGAGATAAAATAAAAGTTAATCTAATTAGAATAGAAAATATACATTCAATTAAATTAGAATTTTTGTTAGAGATAAGATAGAAGTGAACCTAATTAAAATAGGAAACACAATTTCAATTAAATCATAATTATATTTTATTAATTTAATTTTTATTAGAAATAAAATAGAAGTTAACCTAATTAAAATAGGAAATAGACTTTCTATCAAATTAAAATACTATTTTAATTAATTTAATTTTACTTTTATTAGTAAACTTAATTATCCAATTTTTATATGATAATGAGTGAAGACTATTTATTCATAATTTTACATGTCCCCTCCCCCCTTTCGTACACACATATATATATACACACACAACTTATACAATATTAGAATCAATGCTATCTAATAATTTTTTTTACCGTCTTTAGTTTAGTGATTTTTTTATCTTTTTCATTTTATTCTATTTTAGTTTTGATTTTTGAAGTGAAAATTTTTTTGTTGTATTATAATTGGATTCTCTTTATAATTCTATTCAATTGGCAGAATCACAAAAAAACAAAAAAAAAAAAATAGGGTGTATAAACAAAAGCAAAAGCTAAATGAGGGAGAACAAAAGATTATAGGAAGTATTATTTTTTTTTTGTCTTCCTAGTCTTCAACACAAGAAAGGGAATCCCTTTCTTGTGTCCAAATAATAATGATTCTTGATCCTATGCTTGAAAGATTCATATTCTCAGCTTATACTTTTTCTAGGTTTATCATAAATTCCTTTTCAATTTTTTACATAAAAAACAGGTAGTGGAGTAGTAAAAAAATAAAGGGAAATTTTTTTTGAACAAATATAACTTCTTCAAAGAACTTAAAAATAGCAACTTCAACCTTTTAATAAAATAAATAGAATAAGGTTCTATTAGTATAGAAAAATTAATATGATATGGGATCGACAGAAACCTAGAAAACAAATTATGAATGTGAAATACTTATATTATATAAAATCAAAAATTATTAAAATTATTATACAAATAAAATTAAAATGCGGGAGGGAGAAAAAAAAATGCAGGGTTGTTTGTCTACCTAGCTAGTCAAATACGGATTAGTTCATAGATCTTGAGTGTTTGATTACCAAGGAATAGAGACTTTACAAATAAAGTCTGAAGATTTTATATATATATATATATATATATATATATATATATATATATATGTGTGTGTGTGTGTGTTTATAATTAATTATATGTGATAGTGTTTATCTTTGTATAAGTAAAATTATCATATATTAATTAATAACAAAAAGCAAATGATTAGTGTTTTTATATATTGTTTTAGTTTTTCTAATGTTTAACCTAGTTTCATATTATGTTAAAAAAAAACCTAGTTTCATATTAATAAAATTAAGTAAATCTCTTCTCCTATATTTTAAAGATATATTACTTTTACCAAAAAAATAATATATTTAGAATTAAATCGTCAAATTAATACTTTGTATATAAATTAAATTATGATTCACGTGTAGATAGCTATTAGGTATGAATAAAAAACAAGAAAATAAGAAGAAAAGAAGTAATATCTTCAATTTAGATCTTATATAGGAAAAAAATAGATGTTGGAATAGTTTTTTAACTCTTTGATAAAGTTTTTCTGACTCAATTTAATTTAATCGAAACGCTTATTACTCCCGAATATTGAAAGTGATTAATTATATAAAAAAAAAAGCCTATAACTAATTTTTTTAGATAAAAAAAGGAAGGAACAAAGTGGCTTGAGGGTATAAATTCTAGATAAATCATTGAAGTTTCCATTTTCTTTTGTCACTTCTCAATAATCCTAAGCTCCACATAGATATATAGTAAATATCGATTAGTCCTATATGCTCTCTTCTACATATTACTTATAGAGTAAAAACAGGAGTGACCTTGTATATTTCCTCTCCCTCTCTCTCTCTCTCTCTCTCTCTCTCTCTCTCTCTCTCTCTCTCTCTCTCTCTCTTTAGTAATGGAGTGTCTTATGAAGGCTTCAGAAGAAGGAAATATAGATGGCTTGTACACAGCAATACGAGAAAATCCTCATGTTTTGGATCAATTTGACGAGATCCCATTTGTCGACACTCCATTACATGTAGCTGCATCTGTGGGTCATATCCAATATGCCATGGAAATCATGAGACTGAAGCCATCCTTTGCTATCAAATCTAATCAAGATGGTTTCACCCCTATCCATATTGCACTTCAAAACGAGCAATTTCAGTTGGTGGTTTTCCTGGTTGAGATGGATGCTAACCTTGTTCGTGTCAAAGGCAGGGAAGGCATTAGCAATTTGCATTATATAGTTGCGAGAGGAAATATTTATCTCATAGAAAAGTTTCTTTCAGTTTGCTGGAAGGCCATCGAAGATGTCACTGTTCAAAACGAGACTGCTTTGCATGTTGCTCTAAAAAACAGTAAATTTGAAGCTTTTGAGTTCCTTGTTTGGAGGCTTTCTTGGGACTGCCATGAAGAAGCCAGATACTTAGAGAAGAGGATCCTCAACTGGAAGGATATGGAAGGCAACACTATTTTGCATATTACTACATATAGAAATCAACATCGGGCATGTGGCCTAATTCTTTTTCTTTTTCTTTTTCTTTTTCTTTTTCTTTTGGTACTTACTTCATATTTGGTTGGTACAAGTACTCCAACTATTAGGATTGACGTAATTTCTTTTTTACCTATTTTCCTGCATGCCCAAGAAATCTAAAATTAACATTTATGTGCAGCTTGTGAGTTCGCTACTTAGATGTAAAATTGATGTAAACGCCAAGAATGACCAAAATCGGACAGCTCTGGACATTACAGAAGATGAAAATTTACCTGAGATTAGAAATTTGTTGTGCAGTGTCGGAGCAGCTAGAGCTTCTTCACTTCATACTGATGCTAATTTGTCTTCTTTAAGGTACTCTCTAAGGTACGCACTAAATCATTAGTTATTATAATTAAAAAAAATGGAAAGAAAATTTGATAAAATTTTTCAAGTACATGTAACCTCAGAACGGACCAGAGGTTGAAGATGGCAGCTGAACAGGGTGACATTGACACTTTATATTCAGTACTAAGCGAGGACCCACACATTCTAGAGCGCAATGATCAGTCCCCATTTCTGCATACTCCATTGCACATAGCTACATCAAATGGACGAACCCATTTTGCTTTAGAGATCATGATGTTAAAGCCATCATTGGCTAGGAAGCTGAACCAAGATGGGTTTAGCCCCATAAACCTAGCACTGCAAAATAGGCACATGAAGACTGTGCGTGGACTAATAAATGTGGATAGAGAACTATTGCGTGTCAAAGGAAGAGCAGGCGAAACTCTTTTGCATTGTGTAGCAAGAAAAGGAGAAATTACGCTTATGATAGAATTTTTGGAAGCAGATCCTAAAGCCATTCAAGATTTGACAATTCGTAAGGAAACTGCTCTTCATATTGCTGCTAAAAATGACAAGTGGGAAAATTTTCGAGTCCTGTGTGGATGGCTTCAACTTACTGGCCAAGATACAGTCCTGAATTGGCCTGATGATGAGGGAAACACTGTATTACACATAGCAACATCAAAAAATCAGATTGAGGCAAGCTCTGAAGTCTGAACTCTAGTATATATACTTCCATTATGAATCGTTTATGCACAGTTGCTAGCCAGATTTAGTCAATGAAGGTCATCATATATATTTGTTTTGCAGGTGGTGAGGTTGTTAATTGGCAGAGTTGACCCAAATGTTAAGAATTTGAAGGGTGACACAGCTATGGACATCTCAGAACAATGCAACACACAACTTGATAATAATGGGGCTAAAATCAAGAAAATATTATCACAAGCTGGTTGTTTAAGAGCTTTATCAGTTCCTTATTCTCTCACTCTTGCACATATCTTAACACGACAAATGATAGGTTTGGAGAAGTGGGCATTTGCAAGGTTCCGAGAAAGATTGTCAATGTCAGATGAAAATCGAAATGCAGTGCTTGTAGTGGCTGTACTGATAGCTACAGCAACCTACCAAGCAGTGCTTAGTCCTCCTGGCGGTGTTTGGCAGGGTGATGCTACGTTACTATTTGCTCCAGCTAATGATACACTAACCTGGGAGGCCAACTACAATGAATTGGCATTTGTTGGATCGCCTGTTATGTTCTATCTGGCACGATGGACTTGGTCTATCTTCTCGGCTTTGAACACTGCAACATTTTTAATATCACTTGTGGTGATTTACTACCTCCTGCCCAGACGTCCTCTGATTATTCAGCCACTTATAATATCATTGCTTCTTTGCTATACAATATCATGGTATGTGATGCAATCCGATGATGTTGTTTTGTTCAGCTCCATGTTCGCAATTGCAGTGATATCGATGTTCTTGTGGGGGCTCATTGGTGAGGTCCAAAAGAGATGGAGTCGATTTGCTCACTTGATGATTGAAAAAGAAAAATAAAAAATAGAGAAAAATTAATTTTACAAATCGATGGGAGCACTGCACACTGCATTTTAAAATGCTATTAGAGAAAAATAAATTTTAAAGAAGATTTCTTATTGTACAATTCGTCAATATCCATTACACAGCTCTAGATTTCATGGACCGTCTATGTTGTAAGAATATTGACATTTGCGTCTATATATATAAAGAAGTGATTGTATTAAAGTAGAAATCTCTCAGGGTTCTTAATTTTAACGTTTGTGTATGAAATTGAAGTGTTTCCTCGGGATTTACTTCGCCTTGTACTATGCAAGCTTGTTGCTAGGCAAAGCAGCAAGAAGAATTCCAACAAACGGATAGCCAAATATATATGATGGTAAATTTGTAAGAAGACAATATGATTATATCAATTCTGCCATAAATGTAGATTACATAAAACAAAAACACCATAATTTTTCTCTGTAGCCTTTCTCTATATATGTACTTGTTTTAATTTTTATTTATAATAATTTATTATTTTTTATGACATGGCATAATTATACATATGTTTTGCCATTTTTCTTTAGAAATATATGGTGCATTGGATTATAAATAAATTAGCTGGTTTCTCGGCTAAATTAAAGTACGAGTCTGATCAGTTACTGGTGCTGAGCTATGGGGTGTGTATGAGGGCGTGCGCCTTGCTTGGGACTTGGGGGTTCGAAGGCTTGAGTTGGAAGTTGGTAGTGAATGTGTGGTGAAGATGTTAGCTCAAAATTCAGGCCAAGTTACTGGTTTGTCACATCTGGTGTGCCTGATCCGAGAGTTGCTGAACAGACCGTGGCAAGTGCAGATAAAGCATATATAAAGGAAAGCTAATCACGAAGTAGATTTCCTGGCGGGTTAGGCAAAGGAGCTGGACATAGGCTGCCATCGTTTTGATCAACCTCCTGCTGAAGTGCGACAGTGGCTTGCTCATGATCAATATTGTGTCAGTTCTAATCGCCCAATTCCTCTGTAGCCTTTTGTGTTTGTTGTTTAGGCATTCTGCCTCGTTCCTCGCCAAAACAAATAAATAAATAAAATAAATTACAGTTAAAAAATCAAACTTTTTTGACTTTTTGTAATTTATTGTACTTTTTAAATTTTAGCATAAATATTCTAATTTAGTAAATGTGTGGTAAATATGTAGTCCATAATTACTTTTAATTAAAATTGAATATGAGAATACTGATATTGATGATTTCACATATGCTGCTAATCCCGCATTAACTATCATCCTATGTGTAATAATTTTTTGGAAAAACATATTATTAAGCCCTTGAATTCTGGCATTTTATTTTACTAAGCCCCTGAATATTTATTGTGTTTTAAAAGGCCCTCAATCTTTTATTTTTGTTGAGTTTAAGGACTTATTTGACAGAGCTGTTAAATCTTCAAAAGCTCCATCAAGTTAGTGTACACACGGACAAAGCACAGTGCTGGCGTGGATGTGGATTCCACGATGGTGCCAGAAACCGATCATGATTCAGCCAGAAAGCGATCACAATTCAGCCGTGCAAAATCCTCCGTCACCTACAGCAATGGATAGGGAGCAACTAAGGGATCAAGGGCAGGCTGCGGGATCTCCAACTTTTGTTGCTTTTGTTACTGTTGTGACTCCTCCCCCGCTTGTTCAATCGTAAGTGGTGCAGCCACAGCAGCAGCCGCAGCAGAGCATCCCTGTGGCAGGGCCGAGACATGCACCTACTTATTCTGAGCAGTAAAGATTTGCATTTTAATAACCTATGTCTAGTGTTTTAACTGATTCTTATAGCTGCAGAGGCATCACGACTGAGTTGTGCAAGTTTAATACCAAGGCTTTGTTGGTTGGACATGAAATAGGTAATGCTTTGGTTGATATGTATGCAAAATCTGAAGAAATCGAAGATGCCACTCATGCATTTTCCAATATGAAGGAAAAAAATATGATATCGTGGACTTCATTGATTAATGGCTATGGGAAGCATGGTTATGGATGTGAAGCAATTGCTCTATACAAGCAGATGGAAAATGTGGGTTTGAAGCCAAATGATATTACATTCTTGTCTCTCCTCTTTGCTTGCAGTCACTCAGGATTAACCAGTGAGGGAGGGGAATGCTTTAGTAATATGATTAACATATATGATATATAGCCACGAGCTGAGCATTTTTCCTGCCTGGTTGAGCAACATGCCTCTAGGAGAAGTAGCAACTGAGCATCTTTTCCGTATGGATCCAGAAAATTTAGCAAACTATGTTATTATAGCCCGCATATATGCCGCAGCTGGTGCATGGGACGATGCTTGGAAGATGAGAAACATAATGAAGGACAAAAGCTTGAAAAAGAATCCTGGATACAGCCTTATAAAATCTACAAAGAAAAACATGGTACTTTTACAGCCGAGTTGAGAAGGGAAAAAAATTGATGTCTCGATTTTCTGGTCCTCTTTTGTGAGGAATAAAAATTCTGTGTCAAATACTTCCCGCCTTAAGTTGATAATGAAATCGGTGAGAAGTTCTTATTTACCTCATTGAGTCGAGATGCACTAATTCATATGATCGGGACTTATTTACCTAGTTAATAATGTCAAAAATTATACGAAAAACTCATTTGAAAATGCATAACTTTCTCGAGACAGATGAAGAGGGTGTGCTTTGAAGAAGCTATGAACATGAAAAATGAGAAAATGGGGGAAGAAAGGACCTGATATTCCTGGATGTTGAGACGGCGAAGCTGCTGCTGGCCATTTATAGACGGTGGAGCTGCTGCTGTTGCCATTTACCGACGACGGAGAGGGACGAGAAGTTAGCTTGCTGAGTAATCTGATGATTTGTGGCTTGAGGTGTAGATGTAATTCTGATGATTTTGTTTGTAGTGAAGGTTCCTTTTCAATTATAGATAGCTTCTTCTTCTTATCTTCTTATCTTGTCACTTTGAAAATCTTCTAGTTAGTTCAAGAAGGGAAAAAAATACCAAAACAGAAAAAAAAAAAAACATGTTCATCGAGACAACTTAAGTGCTCTTCAGCTTATTCAGGCTTGTGGTGGTGGGTCTCATGGCCACAGTCATCTAGTCTTAGCGATTCAAGCAATTTTACAGCGAGATTAGGAAGTTCATTTGCTGCATGTTCATCGAGAGTCCAATTTTGTCGCTGATCGTCTAGCTCCAATTGCAAAAACCTAATATTTGGGATGTCATAAGTTGAGGGAGCCTCTGATGAGTTTTTTTTGAACTAAAGCCTCTGTTGAGTTGTTGGAATGGTTAAACCATGATAGGGTGGGTTTTTTTTTTTTCGAACAACATGATAGAGTGGTTGTTAGTTATGATAGATTGATGGCCATGTAATCTGTTTGTTGCTGTTGATGCGTTTTCCACCAAAAAGAAAAAAATGGTGGAAGTTGAGAATTGTCCTTTTTACCCCTCCTTTAAGCCTTCTCTCTCCTAGTTAGTATATTTTTCTGTCCATGCCAGCACTTTGCTTTTCCACGTGTACAGTAACTTGACGGAGCTTTTGAAGATTAAACAGCTCTGTCAAATAAAGTCCTTAAACTCAACAAAAACAAAAGATTGGGGGCCTTTTAAAACAATAAATGTTCAGGGGCTTAGTAAAATAAAATGTCATAATTCAGAGGCTTAATAATGTGTTTTTCCTAATTTTTTTTCTAAATTTTCATGTCATCTATAAAAAAGTTAGAGATATACATATAATTGAAAATAGAAGAAAATAAAAATATTAAAAAAATTAATGTTCATTAATTTATTGTAAAGTGAAAAATAAAAATAAATAAAGTAAGAAATTTGAGAAATCATAAAAATTTTAAAATTTAATATTCATTAATATGCTGTGCCACCTACAATAAATTTTGTCATGTGGCATTTTCGCTCCTAATCATTTTTTTTCTTTAATTTTTATATTTAATTTAAATTTTTTATTTTTCAACTTCACAATATATTAATGAGCATTGATTTTTTTTTATATATATATTTTTATGAATTCTTATATTTCTAACTACATTTATTTTAATTTTTATTATTTTTTTCACTTTACAATTTTATAATTTATTTTCAATAAATATCCAATGAAGTTAAGGATTTTTTACCCATTAAATGAAAAGTTTTGAAAAACATTTCATATATTTTATGAATACTTTTTATTGAAATAAAAATTTTATATATTTTATGAATACTTATTTTCTAATAAAATAAGTTTTTCCATAATCTGAAAATTAATGAGCATGAAAAACAAATAAATCCAATAATTTCATCCGGTTAAACTACTATAGATTACCGTCTTTAATATAGAAAGTAAAATAAGTTTTTTTACAAAATTTATAATAAAAATCAACATTTCATATTTATGAATAAATATTCTCTAATGATTTTTTGGTTATATATAAATGAATGAGTAAAAAAAATGATAATTTTATGCAATCCGGACTAGTTTAGTTTGTTTTTTCAAGTCATTCTACAATACAAACATGTGTATCTATACAAATGCAACTAGAACCGTTAGATTATTACTAATCTAATTATAACCATTGATATATTTTATAGATATTGATACATAAAAATGATCAATGACTATAATTAAATGAAAATAAATTCAACGGACATTATATATATATATATATATATATATATATATATATTGTTTGAAAAGAAAAATAATTCTATTGATTCAAACTAGCAATACATCGATAGAAACATAGATACATATTCGCTAAAAACCATAGAGGATGAAACAACACTCAGGTTAATAACATAATAAAATCGGCTCAAAGCCTACAAATTTGATAATACTATAATGACTAGAATACCTATGACTCAAGTTCTACAACATACTAATGACCGTAATCTGATTTGTTCTCTGTCTGATCGAATATATTTTGTCTGTCTGAATCGCCACACAAAGAAAAAACCGCAACAAGATGGAAAACAAAATATCGTAACAAGACGGCGACAACCAAACGCTGCAACAACACGGTGAAATCACGAAAAATAAAATAAAACCTAAATTTATATGAAATAACCACTTTTTTAAAAAAATAAACTGATAAAAAAAATGTGTAGAGGGGTGATTTCAGGTCAAGAATGACAAAAAATCACCCCTCCTTACTTAAGGAAGATGAACGGCTAGAAAAGAAAAGAAGTGAAAGTTGAGAGAAAAAGAGTAGGCTAGGATTTCAAAATATATGTCATAATACGAACATTATATTTAATTGGGACAAAACTGCATTTTCGCCCCTAATATGGGACTTATATATATATATATATATATATATATATATATATATATATATATATATATTAATTTTTTAATAGATTTTAATTCAAAATATTCTTAAAATAATTTTTTTATTATATTAAATTTTTAAAAAATAATTATTTTTTTCTAAAAAGTGAATATTATTGTACAAATAATTAATATTAATGTGTAAAACAATTTTATTTAATAATAATAAAATATATAAATAAAATAATGAAAATACAGTTTTAATAAAAGTGACTTTTCAACATGATTTCATTAACTCAATTTGTTAGTTTAAATAAAAAATCCTTAATTAATATTTTACAATAATATAAATATTTATTTTAAATTTTTTGTCTCGTATTTCTAAAATTATATCTCCTTAATTTTTTTCAAGGAAATTATTTTGCTCGATAATTTCTTTTCATGACTTTTAATTTTTTTCCTATTTTGTGAGTTTAAAAAATTTATAAACATTATTACATGCTAATATTAATTTTTTAATTTTTTTAATTTTAATTGTAGTTTATTTTAAAAATGATTAATATTTAAAATTAAAAATTACCTAGGCCGTAAATACCCTTAGGCCGGCCTTGCTTCTAACTATAAACTAGGATATAAATAAGCCAGCCATAAATACCCTTATATTCTCCTTTAAAATTGCATAAATTTGTTTCTATGCGATTATGGACATGTTTGGTTAAGCTGTTACTAATAGCTGATAGCTGTTGCTGTTAGCTGATAGCTGATAGTTGGTGACTGGTAGCTGATAGTTAATTGATATTAAGAGTTTGGTAAAATTATAACAGCGGTACTGATAGTGTATTTAATTTTATTTATATAATTTTAGAAAAAGAATATATCTACTTTTAGTTATACAATTTATTTTAAATGAAATACTAATATTATTGCTATCATTAATATTAGAAATAATCAATTGTAAAAATATTTATTAATATAATTTTTAATATTTTTATTTGTGTGGTTAATATTTTTAATAACTATAATATTAATATTTTTAATAATTATCAAAATAATAATTTATTAAATAATAATAATTAGTTAAAATTAAAAGGGTAAAGGTAAGATAGTAAATATAATTTAAAAAACAAAAATTGTTAGTGAAAAGCTTCAAATTGGAGCTTTTATGAATCGGTGCTCCCACCTCTCTCCTATCCCCTAAACCTCAAAAGTACCTTCACCCTTAACCCCCAAATCGCCATCCCTCCACCTGAGTCCATCCCTCCACCTGAATCCCGCACCCTACCCAAAACACCCTTGTTCGTCAACCTTTTCATTAACAATCTGCCCCCTTCCTGGCCAACCTTTGGCCTTAGAAAAA
>CATIWK010335642.1:0-21759 GCA_949634005.1 Mallotus japonicus | reverse complement strand
CCAAGACAAGACATAAAGGATACAATTTAAGGGTTTTGCTTTGTAAGTCTTCATTAGGTAAGTCTTTCCTTTGTAGATATGTTTACTCCATTGCCATATTTTATGTATGCTTTTTTTTTTATTTGAGCTTTACACCTATTAATCTGTAGTATGATGTTTCTTCCACTATATTTTTGTTTTGTTGTTAATTGAGTGCTGTTTTTTTTTTCTTTGAAATTTGGAACTGGCTACAATTAAGATATATTTCATAGTTTCAAAATGTTACAATCCAAATTTTGGACACCTGCCTTCACTTCAAATCTTGGTTTATAATGATATATTTAAAGCATTTTAATTTAGTATCTTAATGATGTATTCAATGTATTTTATTTATTTATTTGGAAAACTCTAAGGTGAGGATAATATCAATCGTTAGGATTTCTCGAGAGTATTTAAAGGGAAAAAAAAAATCTTTCATGACCCGAAATTTCGCTCTTACTATTTTAATTATTTGGGATAGGGGTGAGCTAATGGTTCAGTTCACCTGATTTAGTTTTTATTTATGTTTGATTTGGTTTTCAATGGTTCAGTTTTATTTGATCGGTTCAGTTTTTAAGATAAAAAGTTTTATATTTATAGATTTGATTAGTTTGAATCTGAATACTTTTAGTTCAGTTTCGAATCGACCTATGCTTCCCTTTGATTTTGATTTGAGGTGTGTGCAAACAACAAATTATTAATGTAGACCATATGGGTGTATGATTAATTTTTATATTTTAGTACTAGATTATTAATGTGTCAAACAATTAAAGTGGGTTGCTCAATCGGGAAATATATATATATATATATATTTTTGGTCAAGTTACAATGGGAGAGGGCGAAAGATGGGTCTCAAACCCGAACCCCCCTATACGCTGCTAAGAGTTTGGCCAAGGCTCACGGGCAATCAGGAGATAATTAAAATTGTTGTTATGATTTAATATCCAACTTTATTTACCTAAAACCTAGCAACATAGTATCTAGAAATTTTATTAAATATGAACCTTCCTCTTGAATATACATGCGACGTCAATTTTCAGTTCAATCAAGCCTAGTAGAGTTTTGCAATGGGATAATCCAAAAACTTAAGTTTAGTGCAAACTATTGTTTTGGAGATCAAGTAAGATTCGTGTATGAAATTATCTTTTTTACCCAAAAACTTAATAAAATGAAAGTGCTAATCTTTAAACTTAAAATAAGATTTGCTTCTTGGAAAAAAAAAAAAGAAACTTAAAATAAGATTGCGGGATTCATATTAAAATAGAAAGTTGTCAAATAACAATAAATTGGATTCTAAATTTCTTAGAATTTCATTATTAAATTATTTTTTTCTTTTTGCTAATTAGTGTCTCTTTGAGATTTAAATATCTTATCATTTTCTTTTAATCCCAGGAACCAAAAAAAAAAAAAAAAAACTTTATCATTTTCTTCTTGTTCTGAAGATAGTTTCCAACAACTTGGTACTCAAGTAATTGCTACTGTTAAAAGGTATGTTGAATTGGTATTCTTTACTTTTGCCAAAGATTTCTCTTAAAAGGTGTGTGTAATAATTGTTTTGAAAATACAACACACAAACACACACACAAGAAAAGTGAAGAAACCTCACTTCCCGTGGATATTATATTATTTATGGATTCAGATTAGTTCATATATAGTCATTGTAGTCTAATGATGGTCATAGTAAAGAAACCTCAGTTCTATTTCATTACTCAAGAAATAGCTGAAAAAGTAACAACTGAAGAAAGAGCAACAGATAAGATAATTCAGGAGGGTACTCTTCTAAAAGCACAAAGTCACTGGCATTTCTAAAAGCCAATCGAGCCAACTCATGAGCAACAAAATTAGAGATACACTAAGAGTTCTCCCATAAGCATTTGTAGTCTTCATCAATTATTGTATAGATTTAAAAATTTAATCTGGTAAATAAAATTTTAAAATTTTTTATTCAACCGTTAAAATCAAATTTTTGATCAATTATCAATTTGCTATTTATATTAATGAATAAAATTGGTCATATTTTTAAAATATATATCACTTAATTGTAAAAATTTTAAAATTTAAGAAAAATCAAAAAAATTTATTTGTTAGATAACTGTTAAAATTAATTTTTTTTATTAATCTATAGGACTTAATTATACTAAAAAAAAGTTATAGGACTTTATTATACTTACCAAAGGTCCAATATGGTCTAATTTTACAAAGAAAAAGTTCCAATTTACCTCAAAAAATAAATAAGGTCCAATGTGAAATTAAGATAAAACGTAAGAGTTCAATTTGCACCTTTGACCATAAATTCATTTTGAATAGGATCTTAAAGTAAATTTTTAAATTTAGTTTTTTGATCTTTAAAATAAAATATAATATATTTAAAATACTTCAAAAGTATAATGTTTAAAATGATAGAAATTTTAGTTAAAGAAAAATTAGCTAAAGTATTTCATAGATTTCATTATTTTTACTTTAGAATAAGGGTCAAATTGGACCCTCAATTTTATTCCAAAGTTCACATATGATCTTTATATATATATTTTTTAACCCAATAGGACTTTTTTCTTTTAAACTTATATTGTATTGGGCTCTTTTTTTAAAAAAAATTTACAATTAAATACTATAAATTAAAAAATTAATTTTAATGTTTGATCAATAAAAATTAGTTCAACTAACAAGCAAAATTAATGAAATTTCTCAATAAAATGTATATCACTTAATTATAAAAATTTTAAATTTTTTACCAAATAAAAATAGTTTTAAAAATTTTTAAATTCATGAAAAATATTTTTTAAAGATTTAAACTTATAGAAAATTTTAAAATTTTTAAATGTATATCACTTGATTGTAAAATTTTAAATTTTTTTAAATCTATAGAAATTTAAAGTTTTTAAAAAAGTTATCTTTTTTACTCAAAAACTTAATAAAATGAAAGTGCTAATCTTTAAACTTAAAATAAGAATGAAGGATTCATATTAAAATAGAAAGTTGTCAAATAACAACAAATTGGATTCTAAATTTCTTAAAATTCCTTTATCAAATTATTTTTGTTCTTTTTGCTAATTAGTGTCTCTTTGAAATTTAAATATCTTATCATTTTCTTTTAATCTCAGGAACCGAAAAAAAAAAAAAACTTTATCATTTTTCTCTTGTTCTGAAGATAGTTTCCAACAATTTGGTACTGAAGTAATTGTTTCTCATAGAAGGTATGTTTAATTGGAATTCTTTACTTTTGCCAAAGATATCTTGCAAATATTATGTATATGCTATTCTATGATCTTTAACTTTTGCCAAAGATTTCTCTTAAAAGGTGTGTGTAACAATTGTTTTTGAAAATACAACACACTAATACACACAAAAGAAAAATAAAGAAATCTCACTTCCTTAGGATAGTATATTAGTTGAGGATTCAGATTAGTTAATAATCATTATAGTCTTATTTTGGTCTTAGTTTTTTTTTTTTTTGGAGGGAAATAGAATAATGATTTCATTACTCAAGAAATAGCAGAAAAAGATACAACTGAATAAAGAGCACCAGATAAGATAACTCAGGAGGGTGGGTACTCTTCTAAAACCATAAAGTCACTGCCATTTCTAAAAGCCAATCGAGCCAACTCATGAGTAACAAAATTAGAGTTCTCCCAAAAAACATTTTGTAGTCTTTTTTTTTTTTTAATCAGGGAGGTGAGGGGAAAGGGGATCTGAACCCTCTACCTCTAAATGGAGCCGACCCTATAGCTGGATCTAGCCAACTCTAGGCGGGTAGCTCAACATAATCGTAATTAATTAAATAGTGATGGTCTTGAATCTTAGGGCGACCATGAGATTTTAATTTGACCGCCTTTGCTCACTGATATTCTTTATTTGATCTTTAGCTAAATCTAAGAATATTAGTTAAGAATACAAAAGGAGTTTTAAATTTTTCTTGCAAAAAGTATTTAAGGATGAAATTTTTATTATTTTTATAGTGCTTGTTAAATGCTTGCTTTATATTTTTTTTGTTTTTATTAATATCAAGTCATATATTATATTGATTTATAAGTAGTAAAGTCTTTTATGTTTCTTATTATTTCATTAATTAATTGAGATTTTTTTTTTTTACGAAAGGATGGTAAATTAGATAGTTTTTGCTTTTTGTTTTTAGTCTCTATTTGTATCCAAATATTTTTTTTAATGATGAAAAGAATAATAGGAACTGATGAATAAATAGATTTATTTTGAATAGAATCTTAAAGTAAATTTTTAATTTAATTTTGACCTTTAAAATAAATTTGAATATATTTAAAATACTTCAAAAATATAATGGTTAAAATGATAGAAATTATTGGACCCTCAATTTTATTCTGAAGTTCACCTATGGTTTTTGTATTTTTTTTGGTCCCAATAGGACTTTTTTTTTCTTTTAAACTTATATTATATTGGACTATTTTTTTAAAGAATTTTTACAATTGAATCCTATAAATTAAATATTAATTTTAATGTTTGATCAATAAAAACTATTTCGACTAACAAAGAAAATTAATGGAATTTTTCAATAAAATGTATATCACTTAATTGTAAAAATTTTAAAATTTTTAGCAAATAAAAATAGTTCTTTAAAAAAATTTAAAATTTATAAAAAATATTTTTTAAAAAATTTATACTTATAGAAAATTTTTAAATTTTAAATATATATCACTTGATTGTAAAATTTTAAAAAATTTAAAAATTATAAAGTTTTAAAACTAGAAAAGTTTTAAAGTCTTAAAAATTTTAAAATTATTTTGTTTATAGAAAATTTTCAATTTTTTAAAATGTATCTCACTTGATTTATAATTTTAACTTTTTTAAAAAAATTTAAGTGTATAAAAATAATTTTTTTAGCTGTTAAAATTTTTAAAAATATTTCTATAAACTTAAAAATTTTTAAAATGTAAAAAATATACATTTTGAAATAAATTACATCAATTCACTTGTTATTTGTACTAATTTTTATTAATCAACTGTTAAAATTTAAATTTTTTAATTTATAGAGTTAATTGTAAAAATTCTTTAAAAATAGTCCAATATAGTTAAAACTTGAAAAAAAGTCCTGTTGGGACTAAAAAATATAAATGTCAATGTGAATTTTCATGTAAAATTGAGGGTCCAAGTTGACCCTTAATTTTTTTTCCACTTTATATGGATGCAAAATGATTAGAAAAAAAACAAGGGCAATTTGGGTAATATGTATTTTGTGTTGTGGCAAAAGCCACTTAAAGTGTGGAAATAATGGTTCCCATATAATATTGAGAAATAAGAACATGTTACACTTTTTTTTTTGAACAAAAACATGTTACACTTTGATCCTTGTGATTTAAGTTCACAATTTTTTTTTTGTTTGTTTTAATGAAAGCATCATTATATTTATTTATGAAGATTTGGTATATCCAGTTTGAATCTCTTGCTACTTCTGAAATAACAAATTCTTGCAAAGGACAAGACATTCGAAGAGTTGTTCTCAAACTAAAGGTATGTTTTTTTGGGATTAGTACACAAATAGCCCTTCAACTTGTAACACGGGATCAAATAGGTCCAAATTGAATTTTTTGAACAAATAGGATCAAATACTTCTATTTTTAGTACTAAATAAGCCCAATTTTGGTATCATTATAAGCGTGACAATTAAACTCTCAATAAAAATTAATTTTTTAATCCTAATTTATTTAATATTCAAAAAATAGTATTTATAATAGTTTGACTTTTCAAAATCCTTTGTTTAATGTGAAGGGGAAGTGACAAGAGAGAGAGAGAGAGTAGAAAACAAAGAGTTTGGTTGATTAATGTGGATTTTTTGAATATTTTAAATTTAATTTAGTTTAAAAATATTAATAAAATATTCAATATAAATTTTTACTCTATTTTCATAGAATTTGGGGTTACACGTGCAGAGTTTGAGTCAAAATTGAGCTTATTTAGTACTAAAAGTAGAAGTATTTGGTCATATTTGTTGAAAAAGTTCAATTTGGGCCTATTTGATCCCGTGTCACAAGTTGAAGGGCCTATTTGTATATTAGTCCTTAATTGGGCTATCTTCTCCTGAGATTCTAAAACATTTTCTTTTTTTTTTTTCTTTTTTTGTTTCTCAAATGTATCACTCAGTTTTTTTTTTTTTTTTCCTTGCCTAACTTTCAATGGCTGATCTCTTCTAATTTGGAAAATGGAGAACATTTTGGTAGGATCAACCTTCTTTTTGGCTTTGACGCAACTATCTGGAAAGCTTCTAAAACGCATTTCCCGCCTCTGTAAGTTTCAACTATTATTATTATTCTTGTTGTTGTTGATGTTGTTATGATTAATAGCAGTCTGTTGTGGTTATTTTAAAGTTACTTTTTTCTTACAATTTTCCAAGTTCTTAATTATGTCTCTATTTTAGTAGAAAATAACCTATTTTCATATAATGTTGGTTCATAAAATTTTCTTTTCAAAAAAAAAAAAAAAAGCATCATAATACTATTATAATACTGTTATGTTTATTTGTGAAGATTTGTTATATCCAGTTAATATTGAATCCTTTGGCACTTGAAGTAAACAAAATACTGCAAACGCTAGAAGGTCTAACAAGTTCTTCTCTAGACATAAAAAAAAAACACTTATTATAAAATATGAAATGTTTATAATTATAAATTCAATAATGTATTTATTATTTTATTACATAAATAATAATAAGTTTAATTTATCAAATTTCGCATATAATGCACACCAAGGTGAAGATAATGAAAAAAATTAAAACAAATTAGTAATTCTATACTATTATTTAGTAAAATATTATTTTTACTTGATAAATTTTTATGTAACATTTTATTTTGTGGTAGACAATAAAAAAAAAGGGGTCTTTCTAAGAAGCACACGTTTGTTTTTATACAAATAAAACTATTTACTATTAATTTATTTTTGTCTGATTATAACCTTTGATAAAGATAACCTATAATCTAAACAACTGGCTATAAAACTAACATTGTTATTTTTTTTACTTTATTATACTTTTTCTCTTTGATGATGTCTGTTGACATTCTTTTTTTTTTTAATCTTCTTTCATAATTATATCTTTTTTTTAAACAAATCTAAAATTTAATTTTTATCTATTTAGTAATAAGATTTTTATTTATCAAGTTTTGTGTTGTACTAAATTTAATTGAATCAAACTATTATTTTGATATCAAAGTTTCATTTACCAATAAAATAAAATAATAATTAAATAACCAAAATTACTACAAATAATAAAAATTTTTATGTTTTAAATTTTATTAAACTAACTTCAAAAAAATATTAAAAATAGCCACTTTTTATTATTTTTCTCTACTAAACACCCTATTCTACTAAATATACAACATCTTGATTAGTAGATCATTGATACTATTATTTAGTTCTAAAATTGTAATATAAATATTCTCTTTTCAGATGATGATGATGATAATAATAATAGCACAAAATTAAAAAAATTTCATGTATTATTGCATCCATATTTATAAAGAAAATGAATGCATGAGATTATATATGAGAAACTGAAATTTATATAAACTACAAAAATTATATAATTTTTTAACAATAAACAAGTATAGTTTTCATTCTAAACTGTATAATTTTTTTAATATGAAATATGTGAATGATAATAAATTTAATTATTAAATATTATCATTAATGGAATTAGATATTCCATATCCTTTGTTTATTTAGATGTATTAGCCATGGTTTTTTTCCCAATTTGTTTCCCTTTATTGTTAAAAGAAAAATATTGCAAACAATGAGTTTATAAAATCCGTGTTTCTTTTTTTTTTTTTTCTAATCTTTGTAACATGAAGTGATGCTGTTGTAGTTTTTTTTTTTTTTGAACAAATGCTGTTGTAGTTTAATAATATATATTTTTCATTTCTATTTCAGACTGAAGCAGTGCATTATATATAATATAAGAGAGATGGACCCTGTCACAGAGGCTGTTGCCGGAGAGGTTGTCAGTCAAATTGGAAAGTCCTTTATAGACTTCACCAAACGACAGACTGGTTACCTGATTTTCTACAATCGCAAGGTCGATACACTGAAAAAGGTGCTTGAAAAGCTTAAAGACAAGAACATGGGAGTGCAGCCAAAAGTAGATGCCGCTCTAAAGAATTTAGAAACTATTAATCCTCAAGTGGTCACCTGGCAAAAGGAAGTGAATGATGTCCAAGGCAAAGTCAATGAGTTTCTTGAAAATGAAATCAAAACGAATAATAAGTACTGCTTGAAGGGGAGATTATTCTTCTGGTCTCGTTATTCTTCTGGTCGAAAAGCTGTGAAATTGACAGAGGAGATTATTCCTCTACTCCAAGAAGCTGAACAATTCAAGGATCAAATAGCCTTTCCTGCCCCTCCTCCCAAGACGGGCTCAGCATTTGCTACTGAAGGCATGAAGTTTTTCGAATCGAGGCGATCAATGGAGAATGAACTCTGGGAAGCTTTGAAGAATGATGAATTGGGCATGATTAGTATATGTGGGATGGGCGGTGTGGGGAAAACCACACTGGTCAAGAAGCTTCTCAAAAGAGTTCAAGATGAGAAATTGTTTGATGAGTTCGCAATGGCTGTAGTCTCCCAAAATCCTGATGTCAAGAATATTCAAGGTGAAATTGCATATCAATTGGGATTGAAACCTGAGCAAGGCATGAGTGTACTTGTAAAAGCTGGTAAGCTAAACGAGAGGATCAAGAATAATAGCAAAAGCTTCCTCTTAATACTAGATGATGTTTGGAAGGAGTTAGATTTTGAAGCAATAGGACTCCCTTCAGTTGGTGCAAGAAGAGGATACAAGATTGTGTTGACTTCGAGAAAGGAAGATGTTTGCAATAGAATGGGAAGCCAAAAAAACTTCCCAATCCCTGTTTTAAAGAAGGAAGAAGCACGAGATCTTTTCAAAGAGATGGTCGGCCATTCCATTGACAATGATTTGCATCAGACAGCCATGGAGATTGCAGATGAATGTCAAGGCTTACCTATTGCCATTGTAACAGTTGCTAAGGCATTGAAAAACAGACCAAAAGAGATTTGGGATGATGCTCTCCATCAGCTAAAGCACTCTAATCTAGAAAGCATTTCTGGAATGCAAGAATCTGTACATTCTCGAATTGAGCTAAGCTATAATCTTTTGGAAGATGAGGAAGCAAAATCCTGTTTTCTTCTTTGTTGTTTGTTCCCTGAAGATTATGATGTTCGTGTTGAAGATTTGGTAAGATATGGGCTAAGCATGGGGTTGTTTAAAAATGTGCAAAATGTGCACCAAGCAAGAAACAGAGTTCACACACTTATTCATAAGCTCAAAGAATCATTTTTGCTGTTTGACGGGGATTCAAGGTTATACGAGTCTGTGAAAATGCATGATTTGGTACGAGATGTCGCCATATCAATTGCCTCAAGAGATAAGCATTATGTAGTAAGCTGTGATGCTGGAATGAAAATATGGCCTCGAGAGATAGAAAAGTACCAAGATTGCACTGCAATTTCACTTGTCCGTAGAGAAGTCAAGGAGCACCCTATTACTTTGGAGCTTCCGAAGCTACAACTTTTACGACTAGCATATGGCGATGATTCAGAACCCCTATCAAACAACTTGTTGGCAGGGACAAGAGAACTCAAAGTTGTTTCTTTAGGGATGCTATCATTGCCTCAACCACTTGATGTCCTGAAGAAACTTGTGACCTTGCAACTTCAAAGGCTTCGGCATGGAGACATTTCTACCATTGGAGCTTTAATCAGTTTAGAAATTCTTGAGATTGGGAGTGATGCTATAAAAGAGCTGCCGGCAGAAATAGGACAGTTGAAAAATCTAAGGCTGCTTGATTTGAGGGCAATGCGGAGGCTTAGATACATTGCATCAGGTGTGTTATCAGAATTATGCAACTTAGAAGAGTTATATGTGGCAAATGAATATAGGAATTGGGGATTAACTGAAGAAGATGGAAAGAAGAATGCGAAGCTGAGTGAGATAGAGAGTGATCATATAACTGCATTACAAATTGGTGTACCAAATCCTTCAGTTTTGCCTAAAGAGTCTGTCTATATAAAGGTTACAAGATTCAAGATTGTTGTAGGTGAAATCGATTATGATGTTTTTGATAGAGACTCAGTGAATGAATTGCAACTTAAAGGTGATGGAAGTGAGATCAGATCGAGTGGGATCTGTACTCTGTTCAAAATAACTCAAGTCTTGACTTTGAAAAGAGTGAATAATTTGAAGAATGTTGATGCGATGAATAAAGATGCAATTCAGAAGATTTCATGTTTCAATAATTTAAGAAAAATCGAAATAAAGAAATGTGCTGAGCTGAAATATGTGTTTCCACTATCCATGGCTAGAGGATTGAGTCAACTTGAGAGTATATATATAAGCAATTGCGACAAGATGGAAGCATTTTTCTACGGGGAAGATGGTGAAATTGATGCAATTCAGCAAATTTCGGGTTTCAATAATTTAAGAAAAATTGAAATAGGGAATTGTGATGAGCTGAAATATGTGTTTCCACTATCCATGGCTAGAGGATTGAGTCAACTTGAGAGTATATATATAGAGTATTGCAAGAAGATAGAAGGCTTTTTCTACGGGGAAGATAGTGAAATTGATGCAATTCAGCAGATTTCGTGTTTCAATAATTTAAGAAAAATCCGATTAAGTTGTTGTGATGAGCTGAAATATGTGTTTCCACTATCCATGGCTAGAGGATTGAGTCAACTTGAGAGTATATATATATGGAGTTGTAAGAAGATGGAAGGATTTTTCTACGGAGAAGATGTTGATGGTGATTGTGCGATTGATAAGTATCTTCCTAAACTAAATCAACTGAATCTTCGTCAGCTTCCAAAGCTAATTGGTGTGAGGGCAGAGTCAACAATATTGAGCAACCAGGTATGTATGATTTCGATAAATATGCTTAATTTGTTGCTTCTTCCCTTAACTTCATGATTTTTTATTTTTGGCATTTAGGCTCCATTTTTATACATTTACGTAGAATTTAGCTTTTTTTCATGAATTGAGACCATTAAATTAATTTATGAACTTACTAAAAGGAAAAAAAAATAGTAATAATTAAACATTTGAATAATAAAAATTCATCTTTGAATTTCTAAACTTCAAATATTTTGGCGCTTAAAGTATGTTTCTTTTTTCTTTCTTATAGTTTGAACCCTTGAATATTTTGAGTCATTGTATGGTGTCAATGTTATAACTTACTACTCAGTGAACAACAATTTAAGTCATATAAAAAAATAATTTTTTTTTCTTATACTTATAATTAAAATTTATTATATTTATAAATGTAGTTATTTAAATTTAATCATAACATATAAAAATAAGATAAATAATTTACTAAATGAGTTGAATTTTTTGCTATAGAAATATTATTTTATAACATTTTATCTCTTGAACATATACGGGACCATTTTAATGCTTACAAATATGTTAGAGTCAACATTTATTTATTACAAATTTACAAGAAAAAATTTACAAAGAAATTCCTTTTTTCCCTTATTGGAGGGAGAATTTTGATATTAGTATGTCAAATTTGAACTGCGATTATTCATTCTCACAATGTTTTATACAACTTTATCGATAATATGCGATAATAAAAATAATAATGATATGAAGACCTGTATGAACTATTAATATTTTATAACTGCATGTAATTTGATCACTTAATATTTATTTAAAAATCAAAAAAATTAATTGTAATTTTTTAAAAAAATTTATCACTTAAATATTTTTTTTATAAAAGTCATATAAAAAATTTAATTAAATATATGTGAATTTTTGTTGATCCAAGTTTTGAAAGATTTAATTTTTAAGTTTATTATATTTTAAAGTTAACTTTTATGAGTTGTGCTGAGTTATGCTTATATCTATTCATGTAGTCTTGATGAAAAAAAAAATAATTAATTAATTAATTAATTTGATTATATAAAAATTCAAAAAACTCTTTACTAAATTCTTAAATTTAGGCAAATATTTTTTATAAAATAATAAAATTATTAAGATTGAAAATCAGATTGAATTGTTAAACTTAAGTAAAGATTGTACAATTTTAACAACCATTTTTACTATGCACACACACATACACACACCATATACATACATTAATAAAGTGAAATTAAATAGGACAATATATAGATATTAATTTTGAAGAAAAATGCTATTTCAGTATCTTTCTCCTGTAATAATAATAATAAGAATAAGAATAATAACAGCAACAATAATAATAAACAACGTAGCTTCAAATATAAACTTGATTTGTTAACTATTAAAAAATTCTAAACCACAAAAATTATTTGAAATAATATTTAATAGTTCAGTGGGAAAAAAATGGGCAAAGTAGCAAGACAGAGATAACTAAACCACAAAAATTATTTGAAATATTTAATAGTTCAGTGGGAAAAAATTTTGGCAAAGTAGCAAGACAGAGATAATAGAGTTATAAAATGGAAGATTTCCTATTGGGCAATATAAAAAGAAATTTACAACAGAAAAATAAGGGATTAGATATAATGGACTATAACTCCTTTCTTTTTCCCCCTTTTTGTTTAGGAAGATTTTTCCGTACTTCGTCATCTTGTTAATATTCTATCAGTTGGTAACTTATTATTGGAGGTGAAATAGAAATATATGTAAATTTTTTATCGCTATTCTTTAATTGGGCTAACAGAGCTCTTTTAATTTATAATTTTATCATTCATACACTCCATTCCATAGTTTTAATTAATTATAAATCGACTTTATGATCTTTAAATGAGTTTGATTGCAGAATATCAGTAGAATTTTCACGATAGAGAGATATTTAAAATCCATAAAAGAATGCCATCTCATAAAAGATAAAAACTCCATAAATAAAGATTTTAAGATTTCACAAAAAAAAAAAAACAGAATAAATAGATCAGAAATTTGTATTTATTAAATGAAAAAGAAAACAAAATAAATCAAGTAAATAAAAACAGAAAAAGATAATCTCAAGATGATTGGCAGAAAATGAAAGTTTTTGAGGAAAAATAAAGAGAAAAAAAATAGAGAAACGAGACTACTAGATTAATGAATATAACAGGTTTTAGTTTTATTTATATAAATATACATTTGTATGCTACAATAAGAACCATTATTTTAATTTTTCATAAATGATTTGTGACTGGAGTCAACATATGTAAATTATTGTTATAGTACTTGTAGTTTTAACACGTCTATATTAATTCATCAACACTTATGCATGAATTCAGGGGAAAGTAAGGGAAAATAAGGGAATAGAAGAGGAATTAATTTTTATAAAATTTGACTATTAAAAACTTTTAGGAGGAAAAGGAAATTGAGGAGAATTATTCCCTTCATTCTCCTTCTATAAGGTGAAAATCGTTATTGGGAAGTAAAAAATTTCATCTCTAAAAGTACATTATAGTTTAAAATTTTATTTTCTTTTCAAACATCCCCTTTTTTTTCTTTACTAAGTATTTTTAGATTATTAAATACAATAAAAATTATAGTTTTTATTCTCTTTCCTCTCTAGTTGCCATGCATAGTTAACCTATTCATATTTTTCTATAGAATGTGAATTGATTTTTTTTAAAATGTAAAAGAGAATAATTTACGAATTTTTTTTAAAAATAGCTTACAATCCATAAACATGTAAATAGATGCAACAAAAAAACATGTAAATAGATTAAAGGTTAAAGTATTAAAATATAAGATTTTTAAACTATATGTATAAGAATAGTAATTTAGAAATTCTAGCTTTAACAATTTTTTTTTTCACTTTTAAATCATTTTACATAAAAATGAGTTCTTCTACAGTACAGACATGTGTATCTATATAAATAGAATTAGAACCGTTAGATTAATACTTATTTAATTATAGTCATTGATATATTTTACAGATATTGATAAAAAAAAATCAATGGTTGTAATTAAAATAAAAATTAATCAAACGGTTCTAATTTCATTTGTATAAATATAAATGTTTATACCATAGTAAGAGCCCATAAGAACACAACTATGAGTTAATGTCATATATATCCAAAATTAACTATCGTTTATATCTATTATACTGAACTTTAAGGACTATATTTTGAATATTTTCGTTTTCATCTTATTATATTGTTTTTTAATTCGAAAATACTTTTCTGTGTTTAAATTTATATTTTTATTTATTAGGAAATTGAATTCAGTACTGGAAAAGACATATTTTCCCACTTGTTTATATTTGATATGTAATTACATAAGTTATTATCATAGAAATATTTTTCTTTTCTCTTCAGAACATAAATGGATATTAAGAATAAGTTTAATGATGTTTTTCAATTTTTGGTTTTGTATATATATATATATATAAAGAAAAAATAATGTGAAAGGATAAACTTTATCACAAACATATATATAAATAAAATGTACGATTTGGTTTCCGTTTCATCAATTATAACATTATTTACAAATACAGTCAGTACAGTTTTAATGAATACATTAATTAATGTCATCATTTTGGTTCTAATCAATCTCACTTGAATTAGGAGAATGCCCAACTTTTTCCATCGCATTGGCTACAAATGACAAATTTGCAAAATCTGGAATTAGGTGGATGTGGACTGTTAAGAGTAGCATTTCCACCGTCGGTAGCGCAGCAACTGGAGCAGCTTAAAACATTAAGGATAATGGATTGTGAGCAGTTACAATATATAGTTGCAGAGGTACAAAAAGAAGATAATAGGGGAACAACTAAAATAGAGTTCCCCATGCTAATGTCTCTCGACTTAAGGGGTCTACCAAAGCTAGTGGCTTTTTGTCCTCATAGTCACATTTCCTTTCACTGTCCCTCGTTGAAAGAGATATTTTGGCAGAAATGCCCCAAATTAAAGACGTTTTGTCCATCAAGATTGAATCCAGCTGTCTGTTCTAGGGATAATGACTCTTATAAAGATCCTAATGAGTCCGAGAGCAAGAAAATGGTGTGTCCATGGACAAGACCCAGCTGCTCAATATTTCCAACTATATTGAGAAGAGGAAGACAACAAAGAAATGTAGACTCAACTCTCCCAGTCCCAAGGGGTGACTCTGAAACTATACATCAATTTGCTTCCACTAGCAATCAGCTACAACAGGTATATATGCACCCACTTCAGTTTTCAATTGCCATATAAGTTACACAATCTATATTTGGTAATTAAAAAAAAAGAGATAAATTTTTTATCTGGGCATTGACGCTATGTTAATGATTCAATGTTATGCTAATACAGTAAAATTTTTCATATTTGACATGTATTTAATTACATTACTAAATTAAAAAATAACTGCAACAAAAGTTTAACAAAGTTTTCATTTAAACCAAACACACTCACTTGAATTTGGAAATAAATTCCATAAAATTTTATGGAATTTATTTGAACCAAACACACTCTAACACTAAATCCATTTTTATTGATGAATTGTGTTTGGCTTAAATAAATTTAAAATTTAATCTTAAAAGATAATAATAAAAAAAGAAGTTGGTGTCTATTAAATAATTTTGGTTAAATATTGAAGAAATAAAGTGTAATTGTTCAAATATATAATTATTAATTAAAGAAGTTTATAGATTGATTAATGGAATGTTTAATTTATGAATGAAGAAGGATCCATGTGGCGGTATTAATGAGCAGAGAGAGACATGTTGTGCATTTCCATCCAAATCCATTCAAGGGATGCCCAATCTGAAACAAGTGAGGCTGAGAGATTGTGAAGCATTGGAAGTGATATTTTCATTTGAGGAATGGCATAGTAATAATGTTGATGGAGTAGCGGTGCTCAATGTTTCGGAGGAATTGGAGTTAGATAATTTGTCAAATGTGGTTCATGTATGGTGGATCAACAACATTATTAATCCTGCACCAGCAGCAGTAACAACTTCTTTTCAAAATTTGAAAGTTCTGAAAATAAGCTATTGCAGAAGTTTGACAAATGTGTTGTTAAGTAGTGGCAGTATATTGGATCATGAATATGTAATAAAGACAGACCAACAAATAATACAGCCAGGAGGTAGCAGCAGCAGTAGCAAGCCCAATTTTCAATTTAAAATTGTATTCCCTCAACTAAGGACATTGACATTTTATGAGCTACCCAAACTTAGGAGTTTCTGCATGATTGACATTGATGCCTCAATTGAAATGCCGCTATTGGAAGAATTTGAATTGTACGACTGCAATCAGATGAAGAGTTTCTTCTACTTTGGAGGATCAGTGATCACACAAAAACTAGAAATGATAAAGATAAATGAGTACTACTATCCATTAAAGAAGAAAGACCTCAATGCAACTCTGGAGGAAGTGGTAATTTTTATATTTTATTATTTTTATTTTTATTAACATGAATTAATTGCATCTATCATTGATTTAATTCTTTAATTGAATTGAATTGCATGCAGATGAGTTCAATATTATTTGTTGAGAATGACATTATTCCTGATCCACATTGCGATTCAACTAAATTAATTCGGATTTTAGATGTTAGAAGCTGTGAAACGTTACTGAATGCCATCCCTTGCAATTTGATTGGAAGCCTTCAAAATCTGGAAAAGCTTACTGTAAGAAGCTGTCATTCAATGGTAGAGATATTTGAAGAGCTCAAATTAGGAGGAGAAGGAGAAGGAGAAAATCATTATGTAACAACATCATTATTCCCTAACCTTGAACACTTTGATCTGGACATTTTGCCTAAACTTGAGCATATATTTCCACAAATTAATGGCTTCCAGAAGCTGACAACTCTACGAGTTTCTTGGTGCAATAGTTTGAGAAACGTTTTCTCAATTTCTGTGGCTAAGGGTCTTGTACAACTCCAAGTGCTGAAAATAAAGTCATGTGATGCGTTGAAGGAATTATTGACAGAAGAAGAAGAAGAAGAAGAAGGCAATGACAAAATTTTAGTATTCCCTCAACTCAAGTTTGTGGAGCTTTATGAATTACCGGAGCTTATGAGTTTCTACAATGGGAGGAGTTGTCTTGAATTCCCATTATTAGAAGAATTATGGATAAGTGATTGCGATGAAATGAAGACTTTTTCTCATGGTTCATTGATCACATCAAAGCTACAGAAATTACTCTGGGACGATAAGGATACATTATTAATTGGAGACCTTAATGCAACAATATATCAATTATTCAAATCTGCAAACAAAAAGGAAGAGGTATGGTCCTTACTCTCTCTGCATGCTTTCTTTTTCCTTTTATCTATCGCTGATGTCAATATTTTTTTCAACGCTCAATTTGACCTTTTGTCCTTTAAAATTAACTCTAACTTTGCAAAAAAAAATTAAACTTATTATTCAATTGTATGCTTTATAGCCTCAAATTTGATTCCGTATAATTAACTATATTATTTTCACTTAATTATTTTATTTTATGAGTCATTTAATATGTCATAATTTTGTCCACTATACATATGTTGATTAAATTTGAATAAATAATTGATCTGAACCACATATATTTTAATTTAATTAAGTTTTATAATTAATCTGTTTGCATTTCTTTTATAATTAAGAATAATATAATAAAATAATGCTTTTTTTAGCATTTGTATACTTCTTCAATGGCACAGACTTAAATTGCATCATCAAACTAAAACCAAATTGTATGTCTCATTTTTATAGTATTTATATAATAAGATTGTATGTTGTTCAGGAAGCACTTGAAATCAAGGGAGCTTTTGATGAGGTTGAAGTTGATGTTACAAAGGATGCACCTCCACTTGCAGAATTTGAACCTCAAGTTGAGTTGGGCAGAGTTGATGCAACAAAATATGAACTTGGTATCTCTGAAGAAGGAGCAACTGAAGAGGAAATTGACATCCTTAAACAAGAAAAACAAGAAAATTTAGTTGTCAAAGCAAACACATCAACATCAAAGGTGAGTTATGTTTTCAATTTAAATTTATATCAATTTAGAAATTAGGTTTCATTCTATCCGATTTTAAATCTAAATATAATTTCAAAAATTTATTTTAAAACTCTGTTTAAAGTAAATGTATTTATAAAAATTTTATTCATTTTCTTTTCAAAAATTTAGATTTGCTTCTCCTTTGTCACTCTCTAATTAAGTAAACTTATTTTTTTTTTCCATAAAATCTTAACTTTCTTACATTTCAAAATATTTCTACTTCTCTCTTAATATATATATATATATATATTTCTACTTCTTAGTATTTTTAAAACACCTTTTTTTTTACTGATACTACTCTATTCAATCATGTCATTCAAAACTTTCTACTAAAGCTCGAATAGGACAAATAAGGTGAAATAGAGGAAATAAACAACGTGAAATTTTTATTTTTCAATAAAAAATTATATCAAAAAAATAAGAAAGCACAAGAATTTCATTGCTTATGATAGTCAGAGTCATAAATGTTTGTCTTATTCTATTTATATTTGTTTAATATTAATGCAAACTTTAGGTGTTTTTTAAAAAAAATTTTTGTTTTGAATATAATTTTAAAGTAATTTTTTCTGAATTACATACAAGTTTTTAAATAAAATTGAAACCAGTTCAATATATAATGATTAAATTAATGCAAACTTTAGGTGTTCAAAAACAATTAATGCAAACTTTCGAAATGTAATTGAAAATTTGGTTAAAGTTCATCATAGATTTTTTTCCCTTATACTATGAACTCCTTAAATCATATTTAATTGAAGGTATTGAATTCATTTCTAATCCATTATTAATTTAGTTTGAATTAATGTTAAAATTTAATTAGTCTAGTGATTTACTAATTAAATCCAATTATAAAATGAAAACTTCATTAAAATAACTATCATTTATTGAAGATATAACATATGTTACTAATGCTAATATTAATTCCTTTTTTTTTTACATGTGAAAACAGGCAACATTAACACATGCTTGATATTAAAGTTGTTGAGAGTTGTTGGAGCAGACAAGAGAATCTAGTTGTTGCATTTTGTTATTTTTTTGTTGTTGTTTCTATTATTCTTGTTTTTGTATTATTATATTGATTATGTTTTTCATTTTCTCTTTTTAGTTTTAAAGAGGGGTTTTTTCATCACTTGAAGTTTTTATTTCATGTGGTTTTTCCCCTCACCTAATATTAATAAAATAAAATTTTCTTATAAAGATTGTGACATCCCTCTCTGCTGGCATCTTTATTAGATGGTCATAAACCTCGAACACCCAACTCGAATTTCATTGTGGTGGAGTACCGCTCTGACTTTAAAGAACCATAAATCTAACATACTTTTTCAACTATTTCTCACAACTTTTATAAACATTAATTTTATACAACAGATCTTGAAAATATTCCAGGATTCACTATCCTAGTTATTATCTTTCTTCTCACTAGGCCTTGTCTTCTTGAATCTCACATTATACCGATAGTTGTATCAACTAATTTAAGAGCTATCTTACAATTAAATAATAAAGATAGAGTGATGAGTACTTTCAAGAGAAAATACTCAGTGAATTAATAGAATGCAAACAACAAGATAACTCAATAATATCCAATGATGGTAAGAAGAACCACAACATAGTAGAAGAGTGCTCAATAACAAAACCTAGAAATAAAATCATGGATAGTCATATTATTATTAATTAAAACTTATTAATGTCCATCGCCAAATTGTATATTTTATTTAATATAATCTATTCATAACTTGTAGACACAATCTTATAATTACTCATCAAGATCCTCTTTACTTTACATAATTTAACGAAGGCTTAAACATTTATTAAGATTTATCCTTTTCTTAGCGTTAGACACATCTTAAAGATTTCCATATGACTCGATCATACTTGCCATTTTTGCCTCTCCAGCTCATGCTCTTTACAGTAACTCCTATATTTTTTTTATGCTCATTAATGATATTCAATTGGGATAAAGACATTTTTAGCGTCTAAACTTTTTAAAATTTAATAATTTAATGTTTAAATGATTTTTATAACAATTAAGTATTGCAACCTATAAAAAAATAACAATAAAGTGTTTATAGCATGTTATATAAAGAAAATGAAACAAATTATCCATGAGAATGATTTAAATTTACTTTTTCTACTAGAAAATAATAATACCTTTTTTTCTTATGTAAATCATGATAATTTTACAAAATATATATTTATCAATATAAGCAACTTCTTCTTTGAGAGGATTTGATGAGGGTTTTTCTTTTCTTTTCTTTTTTTTTTTTTTGGTTTTATCAAGATAAGTATATTAAACCACTAATTTTATAATACTAAAATTTTAATTTCATTAAATTTATTAAAAATTGCAAACTAAATAGAAAGAAAGCAAAAAACAAACAAACAAACAACTGAAAATTTTTAATTTTACATTTTCATTAATTAAAAATTTTGTAAATGATGATAGCTAAATTTGTACATTTAAATATTTTTAATTTTTTAATAATTAAAAATAATTATGAGTCAAACTATAAATAAATAAATAAAAATAAAATTAATTTTAATAAAATTATTATTATTATTATTTTTTTTTTTATGGTAATAAAGTCTTTTAGTTCTAAAATAGTGTATTTTTTAGGGCAAATTATTGGTGGCCTGCTATAGGCACCTTATTATTTTTTTTTTTTTTACAGGTTTTCACTCTTAATTGTTATAAAATAAAAAGTTTAAACACTAACATTGTCTTTATCCCTATTCAATTCAGCTTTAGAAAGCTTTGTAGTTTCATTTATAGCATCACAAGATTTAGATATATCCAAAATAAATTCAAAGCATCGCACCATATGCACAAGCATATATCAGTGTGGCTAATACTATCACCATGCCAAAGGTCATCTCAATTATTCATTAATAATGTGTTGGCCAAGCCCCAGAGGTTGGGCCAGCACGATCCCAAAAAATCATATTTCAAACAAGACATTTTTATCATATATCGTTCTTTTGGAGCTAGAGTTACTTTTCTATCAATTCCTCTTGAATGTCTTACCCTAATTATAGTCTCACATCATATTTATATAATGGAAGGCTGTGTTTCGGACACCTCATACTAACTCACCTCATGCTAACTTACTATCTTTTAATGTCATATGTGCTTATGCTCAAATAGTAACATTATTCTCATAAAAGTTCTCTGTGCCAACAAAACTTGTCATTGTTATTCTCCTTTCTTATCATATTCATTTCCATAGTACTCAAACATTTTCAATTGTCATTCATACATTGATGTGTTTTTTACCTCACAATGTTTTATATTTCTCATTTAGATTTCAAGTATACACTTTAGAGATTGCACTATCAACATGGATGTTTTATTGACTCTTATTGAATATTTCATAATTGTCCACATTTGGTTCAATTAAACATTGGTTTAATCTCGGGGGTTGTAAATTTGGAGATAATTTTTGAATATTAATTACTTCACATAGTTAAGGTGTTTCTAAATTTCATGAAGTGTGGGAACGTTCTAGAAGGACAACAATTGTCCTAGGGCATTTAAACACACAACTACCAAGCCAGAGACATTCTAGGAATCATAGAAATAAATGCTCACTAAGCGAACGGTTATCAATACAGCAATGAAAATGTCTCCATAACTGATGCAACCTTTCAGGTGTCAAAAACATGTAAATTCAAAAGCCATCATGTTGACCATTTGTATGATCAAACTCCTAATTTTGATCTTTGACAATCAATTTAAGTTACTAATCTTTTTATTTAAGTGTGTATAAGTTAGGACTTTATTGGAAGTCTAAAATGGTGAAGAAAAATTATAGGCTGATTCGACCTCTGAGCTTCAAG
>CATIWK010335472.1:0-25331 GCA_949634005.1 Mallotus japonicus | reverse complement strand
TAACCGCTAATTTAAACAAATTTCGTGTAACCATAATTTAAATAACACTTTATCTTAATTAAACTTGTTTAGCATTACAAAAGGTTAAATGTAATTTATTTAAAAAAATTTTCCTTTTTTCTCTCTCTTTTTTCTAGTGTTCTCTATAGGGGTGTGCAACCCTTCCGAGTTGACCGAACCGACTTAGGTCTGTTTGGTTTGGTTAAATAATATTTTTGAAATTTTTGAACCAAATTTTGATTCGATTTGGTTCGGTTTTTACATTTAAAAAATCAATTAACCGAATTAACTGAAATTTCATTCATTTTTTTATTTTTAAATAAAAAAATAAAAAAATAAAAAAAAAATTGTATTTATAAAAATTCAATTAGTTCGGTCGGTTCGGTTTTCATTCTAAAAAAATCTATTTTTTCTGTTGGTTCGATTAAATTTTCAGAGTTGATTCAGTTTAATTCGGTTCAATTAATTCGATTCGATAAAAAAATGATCTAAAACTAACAGAATCAACCGAATGCACACCCTGTTTCTCTACATATTTTCAAGTACTTTTCACATATAAAGTTGTCAGGTGGCAACTACATAGCTAATGGCGGCCCTGGCTCTTTTTATTTTCTTCAATTTATGTAGTTTTATTCTCTATCACCTTGTTGATGATTTTTGATCTTTGCATGATGGTTTTTTATATTTGCATGGATCCGTTAAGTCAGAAAAATAAACAGTAACAAAAACTTGAAAGAAATTTTAATTTGATTTATCCATCGTTGAATTTTCTTTCAAGAAAATTAGTTAATTTCATTTTATTCAAAATGGATTTCGTCAGTCATCGTTTTAGGAGTATATTTGAGTCGAATCGACACATTATCGAATTCGAGCTCGACTCAACTTTTAAATTTGAAGTTCGAACTTCACTCAAACTCAATTGAGTTTTTTTTGAGTTCGAACTTCACTCGATTAAAATAATTTATATATTCGAGTTCGACTCCATTAATTAAATTAAATTTTTAAATATATATTTTAAAATATTCAAACTCGACTTAATAATAATATATTTATAATTAAATTAAAAATAAAAAAATAAAATGATAAATATACACAAGATCGATTAGATTCGATTAAACTTGTGAACTTATGGAGTCACATATTTAGGATTTCAATTTGGACTCAATAACAACAATAATGAAATTGATTTTAAGTTTTTTCAAATTATTGATCTTTCAATTTTCTGTAAATATTATAAATATTTAGTTTATTAATGAATTTTTGTAGTATACTAAAAAAAACCTATTATTCTATTTGCCCAAAAAGGGTTCTTAATATGATTTAGTTACTGTTTAAATAGATATATTTTATTTATAATATTTAGATTCTACATCGCTAATTTTTTTTTTAAAGATTTTGACAGATTATTCTTTATATTTAGTTAGCTTTCAACTTTTTTTTCTAATATAAAATGCAATAATCATCAGTACAGAATTTTTAATTGATTTTTAGCTGAAAGGAATTTATTAATGTTATTCTCCGTCATAATAATTTGAAAAGTATATTATCCTTATATGCCGGTTGGCACTAATTGGCCTTTCGTTGGACACCGAACCGCGCATCTTACCAGATATTCAAAACTCTCATCTGCCCCTCCAACCCTCCCCTTTCCTCAATAATAATAATAATAATAATAATAATAACAATAACAATAATAATAATAGTGGATCAAGATTAGTAATAAGTAATATAATTTTCTCTTTATCTATGCTCTTCAAGTTAAATAATAATAATAATAATAATAATACCAGTGGTTTCAAGCCATTGACCCCATTAATGATATGCTGTAATTATTTTTTAAATAACATTATCTTAATGTATAATTTTCTTTTTTTTAATAAAAAATTCCTCACTCATTCTAAAATTATAAATCTACTTTTACTTTTATACAAATTAAAAAATTCATAATTCTAATTAAAATTTGATTTATTATATGCTATTTATAAATGGTAAATAATTTATTGTATTTACTAAATTTAGTTAGTTATAGTGAAAATAGTAGAAAAGATAGCCAATAATTAGGAAAGGATAAAAATAAATTTCATTTGAAATATTTTTGTATATTAGAAGTCAGATAGTGCTGGTAGCAGCCCTTTCCTCACAAAATATTCAACTTAAAATGATAAATTTTATGAAATAATGGTGGTTAAAAAAATTGATTTTTAAGATTTAATTTTTTTTCCTTTTAGTTTCCATATTAAAAATATTGCGAGGAGACTGATTAGTCTATTATAACTGGCCTGAAATATATATATCTTAGATACCTAATAGTCATGAAAATATGGATCAATTCCAATTGAATCGGAAAAATTTTGTAAGAACAGTAAAGATTTCAAATGAATGTATTTCATGAATTGCATTGGATAAATTCATTTTAATTTATTTTTTCTGTATAAAATTTATTTGCATCGGATAAATTCATTTTAATTTATTTTTTCTGTATAAAATTTATTATTTTTTTATTTGGACCAAATAGATATTAGATAAATATATATATTTTCAAACATTCCATTACATGTTGAGAAAAAAAAAAAAGAAGGAAAGGAGGAAGGAATATGCTGTGCGGATCAAAGGCCCAGTTAAGTGCTTTGAAGAAATTGCTTAGGGCGGACTGACTCAATTTCCATTCTCAATGTCCATACAAAAAGGAAGAGGATCGTAAAAACACTTGTCTTCGTCTTCTTCTTGACGCCACTGCTGTGCACTTGATCATTCTCATTGTCATTTTTGATCTCCACTCAAATCAAATCAACCAACAATGGCGTCAACGGAAGGTCTAATGCCAATAACAAGGCAATTCCTAGCTTCTTACTACGACAAATATCCTTTTCAGCCTCTATCCGACGACGTTTCACTTCTCACCTCTCAGATTCGCTTGATAGCCTCTGACTTGATGAAGGATTTTCCTCCTTCTACAGGTTCTTCTTTGATTCTTTTCCTCAATGGTTGATTACAATTATTATTGTTTTGTGTGTGTTGTGTGATGATTATTGTAATGGTAGATGCGAAATTGCTAGTAGAAGAAGAAGCGCGGCATGATCGTATATATAAAATTGACGAGAATATGTGGAAGAATCGCGAACACATGGAGGAAATTCTGTTTTTGCTTGATCATTCACGATGGCCAGCTGCGGTTATTTTCTGCTTCTTTGCCAATTTTTTTTTTTTTTTAAGAAGTGAGTTGATTATTATTGTTGATCTTGATTTCTTTTTTTCTGCATTTTGTTTTTGCTTTTGTTGGTAGTGGCAGCTTCGAGAACCATGTACGCCTGAAGACAGTGAACTTGCTACTGTTTTTGGCAGAATGAGGGACTCCATTCACAAGACGTTGGAGGCATTGGAGTTTTTCCAGGCAAAAAATTCTGAACGTGTATTTAATACAGGTTCGTTCTTCTCTTGATTGTTCTTAATTATTATTACTATTGTTGTATATGCTTCGTTGAGTTAGCTGTAGAGTCAAATTGACATTTCAGTTGAATTCGGACGTATTTGGCTGATAATGGTGGATTTAGTTGATGTATTGAGGATCACGGATGAATGTTATTTGTAATTTAGAAAAGCCTAGGAGGAGAACCATAGGAAGAAGAATTATACTTGAAACTTGAGCTTAAACATATGTTCTTGTTTGATGTGTTTGGGAAATGAAGTCATTTAGTGATTGACTGGTTTGATATTTTTGAAGATGGGGAAAGATCTCTGTATACTGCATCAATTATGCACTGCTCATTGCAGGTTCTGTAAAGGGTCAATTTGGTGATTTCTGAAAAGATATTGAGTTCTCAACTGGATGGCGTTCACCTTGGATCACATGTAACTAGACTAGTGCGGGAGAGTGATTTGTTTTTCTTGTTTCAAATGGATCTGATGTTTTTGTTGTTTCATGATTGAATGTATTGTTGGTCTAATGCAACTAGCAAGTGTAACTGTTTTCTCTTTTTGTTTCAATGTATTGTTGGTCAATCTTCAAGAGCTATATGTGAAGTTTTATAGTTGGTCCCAAATTTGATAAATTGCTAAGATTACTCACTCTGGTGTTTAATTTAGCAAATGGGACCTCCTCTTCTTGAAAATTCATATATGTTTTTTTGTTTTGTGACATTGTTGAAGAGTCTATAATTTCCTATTCAAGTATAATTAAATCTGTATAAAAAACCTCCTTAAAATGTCAAACCACGTAAATTTTTCCTGATATAATAGTTTAGAGGCCATAACAGTAAACTTTTAGGTTAATGTTAATGGGAGGATGAAAACTTTTTTACTTTCTTTGCTCCTGTTTTACATAAAAATTTTCTTTGTGACTTCCTAATGACATGAGCATGCTTTTTTCCCCACAAAAGACATGCAAATTTAGATTTTTTTAGTCATAAGTATTGTACAATTGTACATTCTTTTCTAACTGCATGTTACACAAGAATCCATGCTGATTTTTTCTGTTTAGCCTTGCAACCGTTCTGGTAGACATGGGCATGGCCTTGGTACGTCTAGCAAAAACCAGCAGAGAAAATAGTAGCGGCAACTGCTAGGTTTGGTATTTTCAGTTGACTAAGCTATTTGTTAACATGCTTTCAGTCATGACCTACCTGCCTCAAGATTTTCGGGGAACACTTCTCAGACAACAAAAGGAGCGGTCAGAGAAGAATAAGCAAGCAGAAGTTGATGCTTTGGTTAATTCTGGTGCAAGCATACGTGAACGGTATGCTTTGTTATGGAAACAACAGATGGATAGGTGAGGCACATTGGTTTTGATGGTGAAAGTTGTAGCATAAACACCTGAGACTTGATAATGTGCACTTATTTTTAACCTTTTAGGAGGAGAATGCTAGCACAGCTTGGTTCTGCTACAGGTGTATACAAAACTCTTGTGAAGTACTTAGTAGGAGTTCCTCAGGTATAATCTTGTCTTCCTACCCTTTCCCCTTTTTTTGGTGGGGGGATGGGACCAACATATTCACATTCTTGTTCTTCATATTTTCTTGTAACTTGGATAGTATGCTGATTTCCAATATCAATTATATTATCTAGTTTTATTCAATTTGTCATTTTATTTCCATTCATTGTTTGACAGGATTTGTTGTTTGTGCTTTATAATTCTTCCATCTTTGTTATTTGACTTGACCTAGCAATGGGATATTCTTTAGTTATGTGGGTCCTGTATTGCATGCAGAAGTCATAAGTGGATATTTTTCCCTCTATTTTTTGTTTTGTTTTATTTAGATATGAATGTTTTTATACATATGTTTGCATGTATTGGTGATGAAGTTATTATAGTCTTTTAGCTTTGAAGTGTGGATTAATAGTGATGCGTTTTGCATTAAATTGAGAACAAATTTGGATGCATTCAGAATCTGTTTGACCATTGGAAAATTCAATTATCATATGCTTATCTGTTTGTGCTATTCACTTCCTTCAATGCAGGTTTTATTAGATTTTATTCGGACAATAAATGATGATGATGGGTATGTTGTTCATGTTTCCTGTAGTTCATTTTTTTAGAATATATGTTATATTAATGGTTACTAACATCTGAACACCAAAATATAAATGATTGTGTACAGATTCCCTATTTATGGAAGTTAAATAATGTTAACAAATCCACGGGCCTTGAGAGTGTTAGTTCACTCACACACATGTGGACTTATAAATTGGATTGAGCCCATATAACACAAAATCATTTGGATTGTGTTAAGGTCTAATTTACACCACCTAGAAGCTACTTTATTGCTTTGCACTTTTCCAATATGGGACTTATTCTTTGCACTTTTCCAACGTGGGACTTATTTGTTCGACACTCTCCCTTAACTGTAATTGGGTGTGGACCAAACGGGACACAAACGGGCCGCACCTAATGACTTTCACATGGGTCGTATCAAACTCAAATAGGCCGCACCCAACTCAAGGTCTTAAACACTAGCCCAGATCACAGCTCTGATACCATGTTAACAAATCCACGGGCCGAGTGTTGGCCCACTCACACACATGTGGACTTATAAATGAGGTTGAGCCCATTTAACACAAAACCAATTGGTGTCCAATCTACACCACTTATAAGCCACTTTATTGCTTTGCACTTTTCCAATGAGGAAAGTATTCTCCAACAAATAAATATTTCATTTTCTATTTATAGGCCTATGGAAGAACAAAGACAACGTTATGGACCACCTTTGTATAACCTTACAGCGATGGTTCTTTCTATTCGACTGGTGCTTGCACTATCATGGGGGAGGTTCGAGGATAGAAAATTGTGAGATCTATACCTGTCATTTCCAAATTTTGTTTTTTATATGGATTTTTTGAGTTTCTATGAGCAAAAACAATTATTACCTCTCTCATTTCAACAAAGTTGTGAAACTACTTTCTTTTGGTTGCTTTTCTGTCTTGGAAACTGCTACATTTTATTGGGCAGAAAAGGGAATGAAGTTGCTTTGTTGGAACAAGCTGTTAATGTCTACACCCATGAGTTTGAAAGATTCATTACTTTCCTCAGGTATCACTTATTCATATGCATTTGTTGATAATTATTGCACTTTTATTGAAAACATTGTTGCTATGGACAAAAACTGTTTCCTAGTTTTGCTTATACGAAAAAATTCAATAATTATCATCTTCATTTTCTTAGTTGATTCTGTTGATTAATTCATCAACATATAGAATGTGTCTTGGGATAGTTTTTCGTGAAGTATCAGTGATAATCTGTCCTTCTTTTCCCTGGGCTTCTGAAATTCAAAGGAACTTTCTTCCATAAAGGATAATAGTTTCTTCTTTTCATTAAATGGGAATAGGGATAGGTCATGCGAGGAAAATCTGCCTCTGTTTGCTTTGGGGCAGGCTTGGGCTTCCTAAAATTGGAAGTTTAAGGCTTTTGAAATTTACTGAAGATGCTCATGGTTTATGGATGAAATTAGAATAGAAAATATTTCTGTTCAGGCCATTTTGGTGGTAGGAAATAATGTAGATGAGTGCATTTGTTGAAGGTGAAGGCGGTAACACATTTGAGAATGAGTGAGTCTTTTGAAAAAGGTTTGGCCATACTCAATATGGTCATAGAATGTATGAATTGTATGGAAAAGTGGGTGCCTGAGGTTGGAATGTGTAAGAACATGATGAGAGATAGAGAGAATCAATGATGTGGGCTGAAGCAGTGTAAGGTGTATGTGTTTTAGCACCTTGCCCAAAATTTAGGCTAAATAGAGTAAAAATATAACCAATTTCATTTAGTTGGAGACAAATTTAGTTGAGTTAGTTGAAGAATAAAGTATAATAGTCTATGAAAAAGAAGATAACAGAGGAAGATAAAGAAAACTTTCAAACTGTTCTGCATGTCTTTATAATCAACTGGAAATGTCCAGTGACCAGCATCACAGGTCCTAGAAATAAGAAAATCATGTTGTTTTGACTGCATTGTATAAAGAAGATCAAACTGGTATTCAAGAGGATCAAGGCTGCATTCAAGACTAATGGTAAATTGTCACAGTGTCTGTATGAGTTGTTGATTGTAATGTGAACTAGGTAGTATATGCTGATTGATGTATACTGACGGTTGTAATTGGCAAAAAGGGAATGGTGAGCTGGCATTTTTTAACTGAATTGTAAATAAGGGAGTTTGTGTTCTGAATTAGAGAGAATATATGATGTGTAACAAAATGTAGAATGTTCATTGATGAATAACAGATTACAATTTTACTCTTAATTTCTTTCTCTCCTCCGTTATCTCGAATCTTCTCAATCTCATTCTTCTTTTCCTTCTTTGTTATTCTTCTCCTATTTTGCTTATCCTGTTTTCTGGTTTTTGACTTTTTCTTATTCTGGATCTTGCTCTGTAAGCTAACTCTGTTGCTAATCAAAGGGGACGCAATACATATGCAGAGATGTAGAGGTTTTCCATTTTCTTGTATAATTAAGATTAAAACATTGTAGGAAAAAATTTCCTAATTAACAAGTATCAGTATAATTTGGAGTAGAAGGAAATAAAGATGTCACATAAAATCTAGAAAGCTCTAGATTTGACTAATCATTCAAAACTATGCCTTGTTGGACTTCAGATATGGTCCTCACACAGCATAGCAAAAGCAAAATCCTTGGTCAATAATTACATGAAAATATTCTTTGTTGTGCATAATAAGTGATTCATTTGGAGGGTCTTAAACCATAAAGCTTCAAAAAATTTGAAATTGACTAGTGATCTGGCATTCATAGTACCTTTTTCTGAAGTTAGATACTACATAATTTTGTCTTTGCATAATGATGTTTGCAGTTTAAGGAGAATTTTAGTCTTATTATTTACATGTGTGTTAATTTCTGTGCTTTTTGGCAGTGAGGTATTTTCAAATGCCCCTTTCTTTATTTCAGCAGAGGTTGCTGGTGCACTAGCAGGGGGGTAGGTTATCAGATTTCTATAGTGAATCAGTGCTAGTGTTTCAGGTTTGAGTTTTCTAATTCTTTTCTCCACAGGACAAATGATGAATTCAAAGAGATAAGTGTTCCAGCCGGAAAAACCCATGAGGTTAGTTTAGAAATAAAATTCTGTATCTGAATTTCATACCCTTATCCATATATGTCAGTTGTTGAATGTGCCTTTCATGCAGTTGATGGAGTTTTTTTTTTTTTTTTTCACTTGTTAAACATCTCTTCATGAAGAAATGCTTCTTGATTGAAGTGACTGTATATCCACACATCAACAATGAACGAGCTTTTAACTTATACATTATTCCAAATTTGCATTGTGGGAATCCTATAGGTAGAGATTATATTGTTTACAAAATCCTGAACAGAAAATGAAATATTATCAACTACTACATGTATAAATGGTTAAGCCCTTTTGATTCTAAAGGATGATAATATTTTTTTTCAGCTCTGATTGAGCAAAATCATTGATAACCAAAAAGCTAATTCAGTCAAACTGTCTGAATTCTTTACAAATGAGCTCTGTCCAACAGTAGTTCTTAGATAGGACAGAAATCCTGTTCTCATTTCTGGAATTATAAGGGAATGGATAAAGCACGAGAAATTGGGTATCCACCTTTGCTTCCCTATAATTAATTTTGTTCAAATCATAAATGAGTTTTAGTGTGGAGGAATATCTTTTTGAATTTCCTAAAGACTCTGTCAGTTTGAGTTCGCATGGTCTTTTTTGATTCTGAAATTGGTAAGAATCAAAGAGACTATATGCTGCTACTTAATGTTCTTTACCTTCGTGAATGAATGAATCACATTGAATTTAGCCAAAGTTTATATATATATATATATATATATGTATAGATATTTGCTAAAAGTGCATCTTCAAAATTACCTTCTAAATTTTGATCCACTTAGGATAAAATATTGGAGCATTAAAGTAGTCAAAGGGAAGAATAAATTAATGGGTATTTATTTATTTATTTTTTCAGGTTGCCTTGGAATAGCCCTACTATATGTTTAGATTGTTGATTCTTCTCCATTTTTGAATTTGATTTATGTTCCTATTAAACAGTATTTGGAGACTTTCTACATGCTATTTAAATATTTGACATTGCTTTCTTATTGGGTTTTGTTCATAGGTTTCATTGGAAGTGGACTCAGTAAACTCATACATCGCTTGGGATTTCTCTTTGATACAAGGGAAAATGAATTTGGTATGTTTTCGAACCATTTTATGTTGCTGAGCTCTTGAACGGTGTTTTTGTTTCTATCGCTCTTCGTTAGCTCTACTGTGCTGTTTTTGTTGTTAGTTGCATGCATTGTTTAGAAGCTGATTTCTGGAACTTCATTGGCTGTTTCCATTAAAACATCGGTTCTGTATTCTTTATTATTCCATGGAAACTACCGTAATCACTTAATATTAACATGAAATATAAAGGGTTTCATGACCTGATCTTATGCTTCAAAGCTGTTATTTCTCTATAGCATACCCAAGTTCAGCTCTTTTAAGTGATAATTCTAAATGGGAATTTTTTCTACATGTACTAATGACTTGTCTCCGTTATATTTTTCTCTTGCTACATAATGAATCCAGAAAGCCTGAGAGATGGATGATAGGTGAATTAAATTTAGACCTTCTACATATAATGAGGTTGTTGGACGTTAGTACTGTGTAAGCGATTAAAGGAGTTGAATGCTCTTGAAGTTGCAGAGAGGAACTTCATTCCTCTGATAACTGTGAAGTGATTTGCGATTGGTGCTAGCTTTATAGTTTAATTGGATGTTTTGCATGCACATTGGCCTCTCCTCTCTGGTATAGTTGCTAGAATATTATAAAACCCAGCTGGTCTCAAGATGTTGAACTGGGGTTGAAACTGGACCAAATATTGTTGTCACTTTTGTGTCATGATAATGTGATTTATGCATCGCATTTCTTTAACAGTATCTTCATCTTGTGAGGGCAAGGCTTGTGCACCAGGTGAGCCCTTTTGCTGTTTTCATCTTATGAATCCTTGCATCTTTTGTTGTCAGGATATTGGATTTAGTGTGGAATATATGGATCCTTCTGGAAAAAAAACTGTAAGTTCAACTTGAAAGCGTGTGTTATATCAATGTTCTAGTTTGATGTTATTTTGCAAAATCTTCCAGCCTTTATACCTCAAGAGATTGCATTATTTTCTTGGTTTCCCACCTCTTGTTTTTGTTTTGAAGCCTTCAAATCATTTGTTTATGTTTGTCTTTTGCATTTTGGCATGGTTGGTTATTCTGCAGCTGATATTACCTTACCGGCGCTATGAATCCGATCAAGTAAGTTGCTGCCATTTAACTTTTAGTTTATCATGCCTCCAATATGATGGTTACTAACCAGTTTTCAACAAATGTAATATTTGCTGATATTCTTACAGGGAAACTTCTGCACAGTTATGGCTGGAAACTACAAACTCATTTGGGACAATTCATATTCAGCATTTTTCAAAAAGGTAGGAAGATTTTGCAGAATTTATTTGGTATAGAAGTTGCTATGGTCAGTCACGTATCACTACTTGACATGTAGAATTTCTATTACCATTTCATTTCTTGGATTAGGTCATACGGTACAAGGTGGACTGTATACCTCCAGTTGTTGAACCATTGCAACCTACTGACCAGGTGGAAAGTTAATGGACTATCAATTGATGCTTCCTGATTCGAGTCAAATTTATTTTTATTAGTTCATTCTTTCTCTTTCAAAATTGGATCTCCAGGGAGAGATCCTTTCTTTGCTTCTTCGGCAGAAATGATTGGTCAAAGGTATAGTAACTGTACCATGTTTGTATATTAACTGACATCCAACATATTGCACTCTTCTTTTTAATTGTAATGGATGCAAATGCCCTTTTTATCTAGTTATACAGAAAAATTTTAGTAGTGCAACTTTGCACCATTATATTGTAAAACCTAAGAGCAAGATACAAACTAGTATAAAAGATCTTTTTTAGATCTTACTCAACTGCATACTGAAGTTAGGGCTGGACATCAGGATGATATTTGGGAGACATCAGGTATTGGTATCACACCCATGACCCATACGAACGTGTATCAACTCTAGCCAACTAAATACAAAATGAATTGCAATATATATGTAGCAAGACATCGGAAAAAGATATTTGCTGAAAATTTAAATATTTGTATAAGAACTAAATCGTCAAACAAAGCTGTAAGCTCGTTTGGCAGAATTAAGAGTGTTGGACAGCAGCATGGCAATTGTCATGGGTCCAACGCCTCCTGGCACAGGAGTAATGGCTGATGCTACCTTCAGTGCTTCTTCATAGCAAACATCTCCCATTAAACGGTAACCATACTCGCTGCTAAGGTCCTGTCATACATATATCCAATGTAAAATCTAGAAAAAGTCATTTGAATAAAATTTTTGTCTAAAAAAAAAAGTCTAATACCAGCAACTTGGCAAAATCAGAGAAGTAGACAATTTGAGGCTAATTAATTAGGATTACCAAAGTTCATATTTTCATCCGCATACTATTGATTTATACAAGCATATGAAAGACTTGGCAACATTAAAATTGAAGAGTGACCTATTTACCTCAACAGGGCAAGTTCCAACATCAATAACAACTGCACCAGGTTTTATCCAGTCACCACGCACCAGATTGGGCACTCCAGCAGCGGTGATCATGATGTCAGCTTCCCTAGTTATCTCCTCTGGATTATTTGTGAATTCATGTACAATGCTAACAGTTGCATGGTACCTCTGCACGGTATTTTAAACAACAGGGGATTAATCAGACTGTGAAAGAATTTCATGCAACAATTCTTTAAGAACAGAAGTCGCATCACCTGCAACAACAATGATGTAGGCAAACCAACGATGTTGCTTCTTCCAATAACCACGGCATTCTTCCCCATGATTTCCACACCAAACCTGATCAGTAACTCGAGGCAACCCTTTGGGGTGCATGAGATAAATAATGGTTCCCTTCCTCTCATGGCAAGGTTCCCCATATTTAGTGGATGAAAGCCATCTACATCTTTTTCCAAACTCAGCGCATTCAAAATCTCTCTCTCATCCAAATGCTGTCCCAGATAGTTTTTTTAAGTCATCCATACAGCATCAACTTCTCAAATAGTTTTGCATCAAATCTTGAATTATTTCACCACTATAAAAGAGCAGCTAAGAACATTATCACTCAACACAAAATGCTGCTTTCTAACAGATATACATACAATAGTAAAATGAAATTGCTATAAACAGTCATTGTCTGATGACATGTTATATCAAGTTTGAACACTACATCTATCATCATTTTTAAATGGCAAAGTAAGCCACTTAAATTTCAGAGAGTCGGCAAGGCGCACCCAACTACAAAAAATGCAAGACATTCTAAAAAATTTGAATGGTTGGATTTGAAAAGGCTTAAAAGTATTTAAACCATAATATTTTACTACTTCTATGTCCGCAAAAGACTTATAAAACATGCTATCATGGTTATAGAAATTACTTGTGGTAGGGGAAGCTGCACAAGAACACCATGAATGGATGGGTCCTCATTAAAACTTGATACAGCATCAATAACTGCATCATCTTCACAATCCTCAGACAGTTTAGTGACAAGAGACTTAATTCCAGCTTCTTCACAGGCATTTATCTTGTTGCGCACATAAGTTTCGGAGTCCCTTCTCTGACCCACTACAATAACAGCCAAGCCAGGAACTTTTCCAATGCATTCCTTCATCCTTCCTACTTCAGTAGCTATAGTGGACCTAATTTCCTCTGCAATCAACTTCCCATCTATTACAACAGCACCCTGCTCATTGGCTGTAGTGAGCATCAGAACACTGATCATTTATTAATCAACACAAAAACACATACATATTATTAATCAACAAAGTAAAAAAAAAAATCAAAATTTATGCATAAAAAACTTAAAACCTGAACTGGGCATCAACTGATAATGAAAACATAGGTTTATGAATCAATTGGGAATTCTATCAAACAGCACAAAATGGGAAAACCCCATTACATTTCTAGCCTACTAACTATAAAGTTGGCACCTTTAGAAAAACTATAAAAGTTAAACACAAAGAAATGACATTGGCAGGCAATATTATAGCAATAAATATGGAAAAAAAAAACGGAAATTTTAACAAATTAGGCACTTACGGCACCCAAAGGAAGGAAGAGGGTGAAGACCATCACTAGTGGGAGCCCAAATTTCAGGGAGGTCAAGAGAAACAAGAGACTGAGGAGATCTTAGAATATGGGTACTTAAACATCTTCTAATTATATCCTTCTTTCGCCATGCCAGTGCTAATCTTTGCTCCATTCTCTTCGTAATTGACATTACTCTCATCTTTGCACTGATATAATCACACACCCATTTCAACTATAAACCATTCTAATGAATGTATGAAATAACCCAATCTAATTACACCATTATCTATCTAATTTCTTTCTGTGATGAAGTGTTGAACCTGTTGGTGATTATCGCGCGATCGTGTTCTTGTTGAAAATAGCTCAGTTTTGGTTCGGTTTTTTCATAGTATTCAAGATGATGATGAACGATGGGCCTTGGTCTCAGACATTTATAAGTATAAGAAAAAGGTCTCATTTGGTTCTGTGGCTAGGCTCACTGTAGTGGGCTAGGTTAGCCCAAACATATATATTTTTAACACTAATAATTTGTTTCGAAAATTTTTTACCTACTACGATTGCATTACATTTCACAATTAAATTTATAATATATAAGCACTTATCCTATTTTTATTAATTAAATATAAAAACTTAAAATATGTATCATAATTCTAACTGTCGGGTGCAATATATTCTTAGTAGTCAAGAAATCACCTATTTATTTATTATAATTGGTCCTAATTACCAAGTTAATATTGTTGAAGGAAAAAAATCACTCCAAGAAAATAGCATAATTTCTACATATATATATATATATGAAAATTTTTACCACATTCAATGTTTATGCATAAGATTGATCATAAAAGAAGAGGGTATATTAAAACTTCATTGTTAATCAAGTATATCAAAAGAATATTTGGTCAATCCAAAGTCCTTGGAGTTTTTATTTTTTTTTGAATTATTCATATATATCTAACATATAATTGGCCTTAATGCCATCTATTTCTATGAATAAACAAAGTTGGATATATAACAACATAAGCAGACATGATTTTTGCCATGGCTTCACAAGGTGATTAAAATCTTGAATGTTGTGTAGTTAAAATCTAGGGAGACTTGCAGTCCACAAGGAGACATCATTCTTTAATATAATAATTTTCATTATCCCCACAAAAAATAATGCAAGCTCCTTACCTGTAATTAACTGCTCCACCCTCCCTTAAAAAAAAAAAGCAAAAATATTTTGAAGTTGGCAGTCAACAAGGGAAATGGTAAAACAATTCTAAGATTTGAAATTCAAAGCATGTGTTATAAAACTTGATTTATATATATATCTGCAATGACTTGAAGAATTTACATAAATTTGGACCAACAGCATATAATATATAAAAAAAGTAGCATGTATATATATTTATACAAAAAGGTTGAGTAGATAGGAGTTGGAACTAACTTATACAAATTATCAATTTCAGTATATTTCTAGGAGGTTTTAACTCTGTTGCTGATTGGTTGTCCAAGAGTGATTATTTGTTATCAAGTGTAGCCAATTTTAGTAATCTTGCTAAAGATTTAAGGTATTTGATTCAAGAAGACTTTGTATCCTTTTTTCTTGGTAATGATTCACTGGCTGTTAAAAAAAAAAAGAACTAACTTATGGAGCTATGTGATTAAACAAAAAAACATGAATTTTATAAAATTAAGAGAAAATTGTTTTTAGTCATTTTTCTATAAAGATATCATTAGATATAAAGTGTTAATTATATGTTCAGTAAGTTGTAAAATTAATTTTTAACTGATTAAAAAATTACTTTTTTTTTTTTGAACGGGAAAAAATTTTACTTTATTAAAAAATTAAAAAGTAAAAAATTTACTTTTTACTTTATTATCTTCTCGTATTTAGATCATTAAACCTTCTTATCAATTAAAAAAGTCGGTGATGTAATCAATTGATGTAATATGTCATAATTAATCAATTGATGTACTTTTTCAAGTGAAACTATCCATACCAATTTATCAAAAAATACTGAACGCACATAAAATAACTTGCCTACAATATTTTTTTCACTTGTAAAATAATGTGTACTTAGAATATTTCAATTTGTAGGAAAAGACATAGGTACCTAATCATGTAAGAAAAAAACTTAACTACAGTCTACACTAATCTAAAATTTATTGTTTACCCTAATAATGCTATGCAGGATATAAGAACGAAGGTGGGATGAGGAGATCCAGCATGTGCAATATTAGTTAGAGTTATATGAGTTATATGGTAGCTCCTTGGCAAGTTTTTGGTGTAAGTTGTCATTGGGGTTTTGCTATTACAGAATCCCATGTAGACATGTGTCATAGGTTGTGTAACGTGGGTGTGTGGGATTGCCACTACCCTCATGCATGCTTGTCTAGCCAAAGGTATCATCAGCCTCCATTACTGACCAAAACAGAAAAATTTATCTCTTTGTATATTACAATTAGTTTTGCATGTGAAGGGGAAACAAAGCTAAGGCACAACATGTTACAAGATAAATACATTCGCAATGCTAGATTCTTCAGATCCTAAAGTAATTGTTTATAACATTTGACCAACAAGTATCGCTATCTATTGACATTGATAAATATACTGAATATATCTAATAGGATAGGAATTAAATCTAATAGGTAACTATTAATATATAAGTAGCTAGCCACCTAGCTAATGGGGTTGAAGCAGAGGTTCAAGAAGATCATTTTAGTGTATCCATGACATGAGAGCATGAAAAATAAATCTTAATGATAATTGACGAAAACCCATTTACATAATTACAATAAACAAAACAAATAAATATTTTATGTAAGTGTTCAAGTGAATTGATGAACTTCATCTATATATATTTCTTCATATTTCAAAATATTTATAAAATTGCACAAAATTTTACACAAATAATTAAGAATGGGAGATGAGATGCGATGCATGCTGTTGTTATATCATAAACAATAAACAATATGGAGGGATTGGCATGGCAGCAAGAAACTTTGAGTTTTTGACATATAGCTATTAGCCGTATCCACTTTACTGTGTTAATTTTGATAGTTTTGCCATTGTTGGGTTGTAAAGCTCGAATGTTTTGGTACCGACTCTTCCTGTCTTTTTCCTATCAACATTTGTTTATCGTTTGTGCATGAATATATTTTAACGTATAACTCTGATTTCGATTTGAATTTTAAAATGAATTTTTAAAAAAATCGAATTTTTTCATCCGCCAATAGCATGTAAATAAAATGAATAAATACATGCCTAAAAATAATAAATCTACAATGACCCATACATTTCAAATCAGTCATGGACATGGCCATATGTTGTCTAGCCAATGTTTCTTGGCCTGCCTCCCTTTCCTAAGTACAACACCCAAAAACAATGTCTAGCGCAGTGATATCATTTTCTTGTTCTCTTCAAAAGGATATATAGAAAAAACCAAGAAATGAGAAAAGAGGGTTTTCAATAATTTGCTCATTATTGGATACTTATGCTTAAAAGTATGCAAGTGTTTGATTGCAATTTCTGCACTACATCTTTATGTTTCTATTTAAATTATTAGAAGAGGATCCAAGTGATAGTAATAATAAGTTTGTGATTGTTTGATTGCTTTCTTTGCATGTATTATGTAGAATAGAGTCGTAGACTTGTCATCTCCAACGCTTAAAAAGTGGAAATGGCCTACTCTTTGGATTTTTTGGAATGTGTATATATTTTTTTTTTTTGAAACCGTTGAAAGTTTTTTTTTTTTGGAATGTGTATATATTTATATATATGATTTTCCTTTTTTCTAATATTTTAAAACTTATATTATCATTGCCAAATGAATAGATATTTTTCTTTTTTGAAAGTTTTTTTTATGGTGAACTAAATGATGAGAGTAAGCAACCTAATATTTGGGAACCATTATTGGTATGACGATAAATAAGTCGAGTTGATTATAAATTATTCAGAGTTTCACTCGATAAAAATTCGTTATAATTTATATATTAAAACTCATTTATTAAATGAATTGAATTCAAAATATGTAAAATTTCTCCATTTGAAATGGTGTGACTTTTAGTCATATCAAGCGGAAGGTCTTGGATTCAAGATCTTTTCCCATCTAAGCGGATTATTCTTTTAAAGTACCACTTTTGGGTCGTAAAGAAAGATTCTCCAGTTCCATTGATTGGTGAATATGATGACTATTGAATCTAATATATTTTCTTTCTCCATAACAACTAATAATTATATACCACTGAAAATTACATGAAATTCAACTCAGTTCAGCTTATTTACACCTTTAATTATCCGCACTCCAATTAAATTTGAAAGCTCCACTTTTTATTTGTCACATGAATTTATAATACAAAGTCAAAATTGTCTTTTTAAAAAAATAATATCGGCTTCTCTCTATTCCTTCTCCTCTCCTTTTGCTTTTTTTTTTTTTTTTTCCTTATAAGAAATGTAAAGAAAGAAAAATTATTGCAACAATGGATAACTAGCAACAAGAACAATTCAACCGATTCTTGAAAATCTGGACTCAAAATTTGATTGGTCAGAGTATCAGCAACGGAATTCCAGTTATTTGCCCCTTAATCTATGTTCCTTTCCCTTTTTTTTTATTAAATCTATTACAAAATAAAAATTTTCTTAATATAATACCAAAATAGATATCATAAAATTAAATATAAATTTAAATAAAAATCTTAAAATAATTCCAACTTTCACAGAGATGCATATAAATGTTTTAAAAAAATTGAAGACTTGAAGTTCAAAATGAAGGAATAAAAACTTAAAAGATATAGATATTGGAGGAAAACAATAAAATCGAACAATAACGATTCAAAAGAACTCTAAAACTTTTTCAATTTTTTTTAACTGGAGAGAGGAGTGGTAAGGATCGAACTTTTAATCTGCACATATCTTGAAGAAATATATGCCATTAAACTACCCAATCTTTCATCTTCTTTAAATTTTGAATTAGGCATAATTTATAATTAAAATGTGTAAAACTTTTTTTCTCTTTTTTTTTTTTGTCAATCTAAGAGAAAAAAAAATAAATTAAATTATTAAATTATTTATAAGTATTTAGGTGATATAGGGAACAACATTGAACTTAATTGATAAATTCGAAACTAGCTCAATTATAAAATCTGTACGCACAAGAAAAAAAAGGTGAATTTGTGGGATTTTTACCATTAGCACTCTGATGCTTAAGTCAAAAATTATATAATGAGTATGTAAAGAACGTATGGAATAAATAAATATGAAAGTTATAAGAGGCATATATAGAGATATATAACTTAACCTGATTGCATTTCAACTTCTATTGTGGATAATTTTTGTCCTTAACAGAAACAGTCTTATAATATCTGTATTGGATATAAATTCTCTGTTTCTTTGTGAATTTAAATAAATCAGCCTTTGTGAGTTTTGGACTATTAGTGAACATTTTGGACTTAGAATGAGATACTGATCATCAATGATGAAGCAGGCAAAATATATTAATATTTTTTTAGTCATTTACATTTGAGGAAAAATTAGCGGCGAGACTTCAATTAAAAATTTCAATTCATTCGTGTTTCTGTTAATGATGTTGGCTCCTTTATTTGATAAAAAAAAAAAGTTCAATTCATTAACAAATTAGTAATTAAGTTATTGTATAATAATTCGTTTCATATTTCCTAATTTACGAGTGGAGTACTTCCTTGATTCAAATTAGATCATTGTCCACTTTTGATAAAAAATTTCCTTAAAATGCATATATTTATAAATATTCTAATTAGTTAAAATTTTAAATGAGTTAATATAAAATATTTAATTGTTAAGTTCTATGTAAAATATTATCACAATGATTAAAATAAAAATGATGAATTTAAAAGAAATTGATTTACCATGTTTACTAACGCTTACGGTTACTATAATTTCATGTTACCTTCAAATTTAAAACTTGTTAAAAATATATGAAATTAAACTTATTTTTTATTTTCCAAAGGAAAAATAAGAAAAATTAAAATGCTTTTTGATGTACCAAAAAAACAAAAATTTAATTCACTTTCATTTTTTTATATTGTGATGATTTTTTTATTTGAATTCGAAGAAAAGAGTTAACATTAACAGTATAAAATTGATAAATGAGAGAATGAACTCGTATCTAATTATATTTAAAAAGGTTAATTACAAAAATAAATTATAAACTTTTGAGTCTTGTAATTTGATTGAAAATTTTTAAATAAATTATAATTATTTTATTGATCATTTGCATGGTTATTTTCTAATCACCCTTAGTTTTTTAACCTTAACAACCAATTTTGAATCACTAATATATGTGTTTAAGTGTTGTTGTAAGTTAGGATCCCAAGCAAGCTAAGTTAGTAAAGCATTGGAGATCAAAAAGTGATTAAAATCAAGTTGCAACTTGTAAGGATGCTCACAGAGACAGTCACGATACAAGCATCACTCATAAGCATCAAAGGATCAAAGACCTTCAATTTATCAAAGGGATAAGGCAAAATTCATTTTTAAGTCCTTGAACTATAGCAGTTTTTTATATTGAGTCCCTATCATTTTATTGTATTGCATTAAGCCCCTATGCTATTATTTATATAGCTATTGAGCCCTAATTTGATAAATTCCATAGAAATATGTAAAAATTTTAGAGGCTCAATGTATTACATAAATAATTGTATAAGAGTTCAATGTATACATAAATAATAATATAGGGGCTCAATATAAAAAATCGCTATAATTCAGGGACTTAAAAATGATTTTTGCCGGGGGATAAAAGCCCATCATGGTCTCCATCATGACAGTAAGGAGCATGATCATGTTGGTGACCAAGAGGATTGCGATTATGAGACATGAGATTTCAATAAATCAAAAGTCACAAAGCCCCTCACAATCTCAGTTACGACCTTAAGGAGCTCAACCTGGAGCGTGAGACACAAGCTCTTAAAGAAGCAAAATGGGGATAGAGCCTCTCATGATCCCCACTCATGATCATGATCATGATCATACAAATCATGATCATGAGAAAAGATTATGAATGACATGACAACTTAGTAACGGGCAAATTTTAAAGATAATGGCTAGTTTTTTGACCCTCACTATCGTGATACTGCTTCTTACAATTGTGAGTAGACTTTTCTCTGCAAAAAAATTGAAGAAACATTTAATGAAGATAGTGAGGGTTGGAAACGAATTTGCAGCACTTCAACAGATATTTTTCACTCTCTAACTATAAATACAAGCCTTGAAACTTTATTTAAAAAGTTAGATAGCTAGTTGAGATTCTTAATTGTTAGAATTCAATTCAAACATTTTAAAAGGTTTGTTTGATTCAAATAAATTTCATAAAATTTTGTAGAATTCAAATATGTTTGTTTTAAATAAAAATTTGTAAAATTCATTTCGATTTCGAACTTTTTAATTTTATGGAATTATTTGAAATTAAGTCAATTCTTATTAATGAAGTATATTTGATTTAAATGAATTTGAAATTCATTTGGAAATGAATTCTATTTGAAATTCATTTCAAAATAAAACAAATTTCTTAGTGGAATTTAACCGAACAGTGGGTAAAGCTCTCTTTTCAATTCTTTAAACCTTCTTAAATTCTTGAGAATTGGGTTGTGTGTTATAGATAGTTAGGATTCTATTTCTACTCCTTCTTGGGTTAAGTAAAGAAAAATGAGGATCAACTCTTATATTTAATTTAAGTATTAACCATTCAAAACAATTGGATTTTGGTTGTGGTTTAAGTTGAGCTAATAAAAGCTCAATTTTTTTTATAAGGTTTGAGTTAAGTCTAGAAAAACTATTGGTTGTAATCAATCTGTTAATAGATTGATGTTAAGTGGGTTGAAAATTCTAATTTAGGGAGAAGTTAGGTAGAAGACGTAGGATTGATTGAGAATTTGAATTCCTTAAAATATAGTGTTATTGTGATTGTTTTCTTCTCATTTCTTGTTCTTTACTTAATTCCTCCAAAATCTCAATAAATCCTTTAATAAACCTCAAAATTTATGTTCAAAGAAAAAAAAAACCTCAAAATTTTAATTGGCCTATTCACCCTCAAAGAACATTTTAATATTTTATTTAACATTTTGAATTAAAAAAATAGCTAAAGTTATTTATTTGAAAGATTTTTCACCTTTTTAAAAAGGATACATAAAAAATTTTCTACCATTCTAATAAAATTTCATAGTTGAAAATATTTCTAAAAAATATATATATATTTTTTGAAAATTATACATTTTTCATTTTATATGAAAATATATTTTCACAAAAATATTTTTTGTAATTTTTCCACAAAATATTTTCAAGTAAAATAAATTTCATATTTTCACTTAATTTTCACAAAAATTAATGTTTTAGTAAATAGTTATATAAAAAATGTTTTTTAAATTATAAACAACATAAAATTAAAATCACAATAATTTTTTTATAAAAATTACATTGAATAAGTTTATAAAAATTTTACTATATATGTATAATTTACATTAATATTTGATATATAAAAAAATAAAAATGCAATGCAACAGTAGACATCCCACAGCTGTTAGACAAAAGGGGAGTTATTAATGTAGGCAGTCATATATCCCTTTCATGCTTATTATGTGTCAGCTAACATTTAAGAGAAAGATATTTTGGTTGGATTTACATCCTTCATCTTTTACTCCTCGTATGTAAAAAGATCTTTAGATTTTTTTCCGTTATTAGGATTAAATAAATGAAAAAATAGAAGTTAATTATGGTGTAGCTTTTTTCTCATAAATTGCGGGTTAAATGCATCGAAGGTTACCAAACTTTATATTAAAATTTATTTTGATTTTATAATTTTAATTTATATATTTTTTTGTTATAAAATTTTGATTTTAATTACACAGAGATGTCATTCAAAATAATTTTAGCTAATTTAGATGACGTGACACACCAAAATTACTGCATTACAGTCCAATTCAACAAAAATTATTATGTTATACTGTCATACCACCTTCTTCGTAGGACTATTAACCATAATTTTACTTTACTTTGTTATTATTTTTACACTTAATCTTATAAAATTATGATCAACAGTATCATGAAAAAAGGTAATGTGATAATGTAATATGATAATTTTTATTGAGTTGGACTATAATATAGCAATTTTAGTGTGTCACGTCATTTAAATTAGTTGGAGTTGTTTGGGGTGACTTTTTAATGTAATTAAAATCAATGTTTTGTAACAAAAAAAAAAGATATAAATTAAAGTTATAGAATTAAAATGAAATTTAGTGTAAAGTTTGGTGAACTCTGATATAATTTACCCCATAAATTGCACATTAATAATGGATCCTATGCTTATTATTTTGTTTTTATACTTGAGATTGGAAATAATAAGAAAGTATTATTCTTGTTAAAAAAAAAGTATTTTTGAGTAAAATTTTACCTACTTTATCTTTTTTTTTAACTTAAACCTACTTTATCTTTATTTTAGTATAAATTAGAATAAAAATATCGAGTGAGAATAAGCGGCAAATTTCTCTATTATATATTCATAATCATAAAACATTGTTACATATTTATTAAATACTTTTTTATTTATTAATATAATTAATTTTAAATATTTAAAAATTTATGGTTAGATTTGAATGGTTAGTTGTATATTCTTAATGATATATATTTTTATGAAAATAATTTATATTTATAATATGATATAAACTCACGTATTTAAATTCATATCAACATTAAAATAAATATCAAAGAATTATGAGAATTTACAAATAACTTGATTGGTATTTTCATTTGTGAGAGTTGTAAAAGTCTCGAGTTCGAATTCTTACTATCACCATTCACCAGTACTGGTAGAAATTATGACTTTTATAGTAAGTGTTAAGGAGGTAGCCCGTGTTAAGAAGATGGTTACATTATGTATAACTTACGGTTCATTAGGTCTTCACAGAATTTAAAAAATCCCAATTTTTTTTAATTAAATTAATGCCCATAAATTAATCCAACCACCAACATGATGATTTCATATAACGTTTCAAATGTCAGTCTATACAATTTGCCTTATGATAATAGGTGTATAAACAACTCATAATTTTGACAATCATATTTCATTGTTTTGGGGTATTTTTTTTGTTTTTCTTTATCTCAGCCTTTTTGAAGATTACCAAGAGCAGCATGAAAAGATGAGAATGAAAAGTTGCAATAGTAAATTAAATTTAAAAGGGACCACCTTCACAGCAACAACAAGAGACACCTTCACAGTCCACACGATAAGATCTTTTCTTTCTACTTCTTCTTCTTCTTCTTCATCTTGATTGGGAAGTGAAAAAATATATATATATATATATATTACAGAAAAACTTAGAGAAATCAGAGGGCATTGACAAAGACAGAAGATGGAATAGTTTAGATATATTTGGTAGCTTTAGAGTAGAGAGAGTGAAGTCTCTTGAAGAATGTGCGCTCTCACGTGTTGTGGTTTTTATAGGGAGGACTTTCTGTGTCTCAAGCTAAGGACCCCCTCATTTCTAAAAGACATTTCACTTTTTAACATGAGGAAAATTCAAGGCCAGAAAAAAATTTTTAAAAAAAAAAGAAGAGAAAATTCACTGTTGTGAAAATATAGAATGAATGTTACAGACACAACTTTTCAACTCATTGTCTTAATTTTGGTATAACATTTTACATAATATAAGTGGAGAAAAATATTTAAAATATAAGCCTAAAACGTTCATCATGCATATTACAAAGCACTATTGCAGTTCGTATATATCTTTGGAATAAAAACAACTATCATCCATGGTTTGAGACACGAATGTATCTTTGCCTCTTGAGAACCAAAACTGCTTGCAAATAATGTTTTGAGCATGCTTAAATCGTGTTCCTCTTGAAACTAAAATGTACATCTTAACATAGTCACCTACATGGCTGTGTAGTGTAAGACATTGTCGTGTGGCTCAAACAATATTTTATATAAGTAATTAATTTAAGTTGAATTTGAATGCAAACATTATGTACTGAAATTAAATTCAAACTTCTAAAAATTCAATCGAATTCAAGTTGAATTTTGAACTTCAAATTCTAAAATTGAATTGATTTGAATATAACAATGTTTCAAATGCAATCGATTACATTTTATTAAAAATTTAATAAAAATATGAAAATTTTAAATTATACAAGAAAAAAATGCTCCTTCAAAATTTTAGACTATTATTTTGAAAAAATTAGCACGAAAGAGTGATGATGGCTCCATGTACAACCATTTTCTACCATATAGATATATTTTTTTTAGCAAAAAACTTTTTTTTTTGGAATTGAAAGGGCAAGAAAGAATGATCAAATCTATGACTTTACCTTATAATATCTGTCATTGGAACTACTAAATTACAAAGAGAGGATGGTACAAAAAAAATCATTTGCTGCTATATAATATAATATTAAATAACTTTTTTTTTGAAACTTAATATTAAATAACTTTAAATTCACTTAGTATACCAAAATATTTTGAGACCCCATATTGCAGTGGAGAGTACTGTTATATAACTTTATTTCTCCAACCTCGTAAAATGTGTCCTTCCACTCTCTCTCCAATTTTTGTTTTTCTTGGAACCCATTAACTCTTCGCAACTTCTGTATATCAGGTAGGGTCGACTATAGCATATACACTATATACACTATGGAGTTTCAATTCAACTCTATTAGTTTAGATTTAGAGTTTTTAAGTACTTGGAACTCGAATTCTATCAATTCTTTTTATTTGACTATAGCTACTTCTTAATACTT
>CATIWK010335451.1:0-16561 GCA_949634005.1 Mallotus japonicus | reverse complement strand
AACCCTATAATGGATAGGCCACGTTTTTATTTGTCAATTGAATTATTTGAAACTATACAATATGAATTTTTTATTTTTATATTTTAAGTTAAAATAATAGATATTTCATATTTTTACTTGTTAATTGAATAATAATAATAATTGTAGTAGTAGTAGCCAATGATCCTTTCCTTGGTTTATAAATAATAATAAAATTAATATAAATTTTTTGTTAACAATTTATTTATTATATTTTAAACACAACAAAACTATTAATTTTTATCATATATTATTATACATAATTATATTACGTGATAATATAATCAAAAGTATATAGTTAAGTTCACTACTATCTATAATAACTATGTAGTATTTATTGAATTAATATTCGGTACTATATTCGGTTTTTGGTTCAATATGGTTTCGGTACGGTTCTTGATTCGGTTTTTATAAATATCCAGTACCGTATCAAATTAGTCATAAAAGTTCGGTTCGGTTCAGTTTGGGATTAAATAATAACGGTTCAATACGGTTTTTTGTCCTTCGGTTTGGAATTTTGATTCGGTTCGGTATTTTTCCCGTCTCGTGCTCAGCCCTAATTGATATGTCTTATTTTAAGTATTAAATTGACTTAAATACCCTTATATATATATATATATATATATATATATATATATATATATATATATATATATATATTGAAAGAAAACTATACTAAATATTATTAAAATAAAATAAATAACTATTATTATTGAAAAAAATAAAAATAAAGTAAAACTATTGAATTTATTTTTAAATTTATCTGAAAGAATTTATTTCTAATTTTAAAAAAAATAGAATAACAAAGAAATAAAGTTTAATATATATAAAAAAAAGTATTTAAGTTAATTTATTATTTAAAATAAGACAAATAAGCACTTTAGCCTGTAAAATTTGCTAAAGACACCATTTTAGAAATTTTTTGCAGGTTTAGACACTTAATCATAAAAAAATTGTTCAAACACCAAAATAGCAAAAGTAAAAAAGTACAGACACTATTTTTATATTTATCCCTTGTTTTAAAAATTACACCAAATTAATGGGACAGCTAATAACATCTAATAGCTTCCATATTTGCGTAAGTTTATATCAATTAGCAAGCTGTTTTCACTTGAGAATGACGTTTTGAATTTGAGGTGCGGTAATTACGTTCATTACATAGTTGTTAGAATACTTTTACATCCTTGTAGTTCTGCGTGAATAGAACTGGATTAGTACAAGTTTAATGGCTTTAGATACCAATTATTTATACCAAAAAAATGAATAAAAATTATTTAATTAATATATTTTATATTAAGTTTGCATCTTATATACAGAAAATAGTTTAATCACAATGACTCGTCTATAGGATTCATCTTCTCATAATTTCTATGAGGCCCCTATTCATGGAATAGTTAATTAACATCAAGGGTCAGCTTATGATTTTATCACAAAAACACAGGGGAGGGTCATTTACTCACTATGCAAGATAATATGGCACTGGGATGGAAGGCCCTCGGTGTACCTGTTCCTACCTTTGGTTAGCTCTAGATGTGGTGTCAGAGATAGAGGACAACATTCATGTGCTTCGAGCTAGATTGTGTTTATGCTAAGCAAAGCATGGATGTTAATAGTTCAAATGCTCAAAGAATCCTAACAAAGTCATGAATTCTCATTCTTCCTTGGTTAGGTATATAAGTTTGTTAATAAGCAAGAACTGGTCCATGCAGATAGTGCATGTGCGTCGTGAAGCTTATTTTGCAGCAGACTTCATGGCCTCAGTTGCTCATTCAGGACTCTTTACTAATTAATTTTAAGCTAATGCCTCCATTTGGACTCCTAAAAAAATAAATAAAGGACGTGTCTCAGTACAATAAGGTGACGCTGCAATACTTTAAGGCAACACCTTAGTACATTATGGCAGTGCCTCATTACTAAGACGATGCTCCAACACCCTGACTCGCACCTTTTTTATTAGGTGCAGTTGGAAATCCATTAAGGTGACGCTTTGGTGCATTAGGACAACGCCTTAGTGCTATTCTGGAAGCATTTTCGAACTAAAAATGAGTATGTAAACCATGCCACACTATGTATATCAAATAGGTTGAGTAGAATTTGGTTAGCGAGCTTAGAATCTCATTTTGTTACTTCTTAATTGTCTCTATAGGAGCCGCTCCAGCTACAGCAGTTGAGCATAAACTTGGTCCCTCTAGGTAATTTGTGTCTCTACAGTTTCAGGTGAGTGGTTAACTATATAACATTGGTTTTAAATTTATGGAAAATATATTTTATTAATATAACTCTATAGTATGTACTTGTGCCATCAGTTTTAAACTCATACCATACATATATATTGATGTTTCCTTACAAATAGGATATAATTGATTACAGTTATAAATATTGCTTAAAAGTTTGCTATTATTATTATGTTATAAAAATTTTATCTTATATAATAAAAATCGAGAACAAATAGCATTATATTTCCTTGATTAATTACGGTGATTTATCATATTAATATGCTTACTTATTAATTTGTACCTAGTCATTAGTTTCAGCAAATATGTTTTAGACTTAGTCTTAGCAATTATGTCAGCAGATATATGGTTATTACCTTTATCAATTTTCCTCGATGACATCAGTAATTGACAGCAAGTATATTTTGTATTTGGTTTAATTTATCTATACTAAAAATCTATACACTCGTGGTATATATATCCTTTACATTACACCATGATGACTAGTGTCTTATCTAAGCATTATATTATATATATTTATTTGTATTAGTAATATTACTCAGTAATTGTCTTGGGGACAACGCGTGGTTGTATATAGGAGCGTACAACCAGGTGGTCAGCCATTTAGGGGCAGCTCTGTGCATGCATATGACCAATAATTATATACACTTGAGTTGCTTAGGGTCATCATAATCTTTTGGATATGTATTTAATGAGTGTATGGAATATGTTTTATGATGTTCTTCTAGTAAATATGTTAGCTATAGCTTTATATTATTTTAGAAGATGATAATTTAAATTAAATCTTAGCTTATTACTATTTATATGCGAGTTAACAACAACTTTGCAACTATTATCACGGTAATTCCTTTTATTGTGAATTTATTATCAGGAAATAGCATTTGTTCCTACTTTGTTTACCCACTCATTGAGTATTTTTATACTCACCCATCACTTTTAATTTTTCTCAGATCCTTTGAAGCATCAGCAACAGTTCTATAATAAAATCGTCTCTCTGTTTGTCTACTCTTTAGCACTTAGAAGAGATTGTGCCAACAACTCAGTTATTTTTATCTTTTTGGAATGAACTTAAGAAAATTCTAAATATTATTGATAAGTCTATAGTGTTGTGAACAATAGTGATATTAGAGAACATGGTGTGTAATCATTAAGCTGAATAGAAAATATATTTTAGACTTTTTAGCTTGTAGCCATATATATGTATAATTCATGTTTAATTATTATGTTGTGAGGTTATATTATAGAATTTTAGCAAGCTTTAGCCATCTATTCAGCTGGTCGCACCCGCTTATCAGCTACCGGAATGGGTGTGATAATTTTCTTAATATTGGACCTACTAATTAAGCATGTAATCTAAAAATAATGTCATTTTAATTATTTGAAATAAAAAAAATTCACTCATCAATCAAAATTATGTTAAAATCACAAAAAATGAATATTAAATTAGTAAATAGCATTTTAGAATATTATAGTACAATTTATTTTGAAACATTTAAATTCACCTTCGATAATAAAATTATAATATAATATGCTTTTTTTTAATATCTATGCATTGTGTTGTTATTATTATTTAATGATATATATTATTTATATAAATTTTCATAAAAATATAATAATTATATGGTATATTAGGGTGTATTATAAAAAGTTTAATAAAATTTTTACAGTGAAAAATAATGATAAATAAATCTATAAAGAATCATTTAACTTTATGATAAAATTATGAAATGGATTGTAGTTTAATAGTTCAATTTGAATAATATCTTTACGGAATTTGCCAATCTGAGACAGACACGAATACAGATGTAATTATATAGTTGGAGCAGGTGTTGCTGGTTTATTGTTCTTTAGATGTTGATCATGTACTAGCTACTTGCTCTATTAGGGAAAAAAAAGCATCTATAACCTCTTTTCCCTCATAAAATCCACAGGACGGACAAAGAGTTCATGTTATTGAAAGAGATTTGAGTTTGTAAGAAAGAATTGTCGGAGAACTGCAACCTGGGGGGTACCTGAAGCTAAAGGATTTGGGCCTTGAAGGTAAATAACACAGATAAAAATGCAGCAATTTCTGAAGCTCTCAATCTAGAACCTAAAATTTCTTATTCTTATGCATATTCATATTTGAATGGTTGCAGATTGTGTAGAAGAAATAAATGCTCAACAGGTATTTGGATATGCACCGTACAAGGATGGTAAAAGCACTAAGCTATCTTATCCCTTGGAAAGCTTTAATTCGGATATGTCAGGAAAAAGTTTTCACAATGGACATTTCGTCGAAAGGATGCACCAAAAAGCTGCTACTCCACCCAAGTAATCCTCCTCTCATTTCACATTCCATTTGAAAAAAAAATTACAGAATAAAAGTCCTTATTTTATTTGTTCTTTACAGTGTAAGATTGGAAGAAGGAACAATAACATCTCTACTAGAAGTGAAGGGCACTGTGAAGGGTGTCCAGTATAAAACTAAAAATGTTGAAGATCTTAATGTTTGTGCTCCACTTGTTATAGTATGTGATGGCTGCTTTTCGAATTTACGACGCTCTCTTTACGACTCCAAGGTAAAGTTTTCTGTTTTAAACATGTCTGTTAAATTGAAATGGATTCCACGACCTCATTGCTTCATATGGGAATGAGCATAATAGTACTTTCATCATATTGTAAACATTATGAACATTGTAATTTATGCAGGTTGACATCCCTTATTGTTTTGTTGCTCTGATCTTGGAGAATTGTGAGCTGCCACATTTAAATCACCGTCCTATGATTCTGGCTGACCCTTCTCCAATCTTGTTCTATCGTATTAGCAGCTCCGAAATTCGTTGTTTGTTGTTCTTGCATTTGCATATAGTTAGGTTTTAAAATTTATGCTTTATTTGGAATTTTATTTTTATTATTTTTATTTGTTAAATTTTTAATTTTCAGGGCTGTTTGCATTTAGAATTTATACACTTGAATTTTTGAAATTTATCACTATGATGAGTTGAGCACATTATTTGTGACTTTCTTGTATATATGTTTTAATCTTTTGTTAATGCTTAATTTTTGACTTGTAAGCTAGGTTGATAATTTGTGGTTAAGCACATTTGAATCTTTAATAAACTTAATGCTTATTTGCTTTTGAATGATTGAATTTTATGTGTTGATATCTAAGAAAATGTTTGTAAGTGGTACTTAAATTTGATTTGTAGTTGACTCTTGGGTCTAGCAAATGAGATGGTAGCAAATATATATATATATATATATATATATAAATTTTTCTCTTCCAAATAAGGAGCCAATATTTAAATTTAAATTTAAATTTTTATATGCTTCAAATAAACTCCAATGCTCTAAAAAGAATAAGAGTATCCAAATGACCCACTTAGCGGTATCCACGCTTAGTAGTGCAAGAACAGTAGGGGATTACTAAGAGTGGGAAGATTGGTTAGAGAGAATAAAAAAAATTTTATGAGATGGAGAGTAAAACGCACTTGCTTGTAAAAATAAACAAAAAAAAATTTGTTATCTCTTGCATGTTAGGTTTAAGGGTTGCTGTGAGTTGATATAACAGTTCTCCTTACTTTCATTTTTCTTGGGTGTTAACTCATAAATTTTCAAGAATTCAATGGTAAAGTTTGCTTTTCACTTGGTAACGTTTATGTCTTTGACCTTGAGCTATCAATTTAGTTTTGAGTTTTAAGTTTTGTATTAACTTAAAATTATGATGGATAGATAAGTTACAGTTTATTAATGTGCTACATTCGTGGTTGTGATAGATGTTCTCATGTGTTTTGCTTGAGGACAAGCAAAAGTTTAAGTGTGGGGATATTTGATTATATAATAAGTATGGTAGTTTTTTAGGTTGGTTTAGTGCATGTTTATGGTGTTTATTATTATATTTTTATTAGAATTTGGTTATTTCTATATTTATGTTGTTTTTGTGGAAGTAGAAAGGGAGATGAAGAGTTTGTAATTTAGCAAGGCATTTTTGGAGTGTTCACTGTCACTATAGAAGCTTCCCTTCGACCACAGCCTTTCAAGCTTGAAGAAACATCAATATTCTGTCACCATAGAAGCAAGGCTGTGACTGAAGATATAAGTCTGCTGTCATCATAGAAGCAAGGTTGTGACTGAAGCTGTCTTAACCTTCAACAGACACAAATATTCTATCACCATGGCAACATTGCTTCGGTTGCAGCCCTCTGTTAACCCGAATTTTGATGATGTGGCATCAACCTATTTTCAGGGCAACACTTGAAGGGAGCTATAAATACATCATATTGGAGCTGTTTTGGACAGAGAGAGGCAGGAGGAGGCAGTTGGAAAAGGGGCAAAGAAACTTGGAGAACTCAAGAGAGATCAAGAGTTCAAGATCAAATAGCACAAAATCTTAGTTTTATTCTCTTCTCTCCTTCCTATTTTTATAATTTTCATAGGATGTTTTTATTGTTGTGTTGAATATTTTTATAATATGTTAGGCTAAATATTTATTTTTTAGGATTTGATGATCCAAACATGATCTAGGCTTCCAATTTAATAAACTCATTAGTTGTATATTGTGTTTATTAATCTTAATGCTTATTGTTGTTTGGCCATCAATAACATGATTTCAATTGGGATTATGCATTGAGAAATCATAATTCTAATAGACCCATAAATAGAAGGTTAATTTAATTCAAAATTATAGATAAATTGAGTTGATTAAATTTCCATTGAGTTGTGCTTCATAATTTATGATTTTGATATCTAGGTGTTTGGATTGCAATGAGAATTAGGTCTTTAATGCCTTGATGGATAATTGTGAATTTAAATTAATTGATACTTGAGAAAGATTGATTGATGCTTTAGAAAAACTCAGGATATGCATAGCTAATTAAGTAATAAATTTGGGAAGCCTAGTGATTGTGAGGTGATTTAATTCCTAGCAAGTTTTGATGATTGATTGTTTATTCTTTAGATTTGAAATTTGTTTTTATTCTATACATTCTTTTATTTGCTATTTAATTTTCATTCAAGAACTCCTTATTCGAAAGCCTTAAACAATAAAGAATTGGATTAATAGGTGGTTAGAACGAGTCTTCGTGGGAACGATATTTTTTATACTACTTGGTGACACCGTGCGCTTGCGATTTTATACAAACAAGTTTTTAGCGCCATTGCCAGGGAGCAACTCTCTGCCTTCCACTAACACTGAACAAGATGGAAAGACTATATCTATTTCCAACTCATTACTAAGTGGAGTCGCTACAGATAATAGGACTAACAACTTAGATGGTTGCCATCCCATTCTTGAAGCAAACATAGGAGATACAAAAGAATGCGATGCACCAGGATCAAACAAAACTCTAGCATCAAGTTAATAGACCGAAAGAGTACCTGCCACAACTGCATTGGATGCTTAAGCATCCTGAGGAGTCAGTGTGAAAACTCTGGCCTGCCCACAGCCTACTTGCTGTGAAGTAGATGGCTGTATAAATCCTCTGCCACCAGATTTCCCTCCAAATCTAGCTCATGAACCACGACCCTGCTGGCCCACATACTGAGTACCACTCTACTAAGGATACATTGGTGCATGAAATTGAGGAGCCTGCTGTGCTGGCTGAGCAACTGTAGTAGATGAACCCAGTGGATATACCTGCTGGTAACCATAATTCGGTCATGATCTAGTAACGTGCCCAATCTGACCACATATGAAACATGCTCCTGATGGTAGGTGACAAGGGCCTTGATGTACCTGATCACAGTTAGGGCATACACTAGGCCCTAAGCCTGTACTGCCATACCCAGAACTCTGACCACTACTACTGTTACTGGCTCCAGGTCCAAATCTAATAGGTCTACCATGCCTGTGATTATGTCTCCCCGATCTGTGTCCCCTCTAACCTCTATGCTGCTGGGGGGTACCAATCTGCACGCCAGCTCTGCCAAGCTGAAACACTGGCTGAGAAACACCCTGAACACCAATTGTCCTACCATTTCCACTCAAATAAGGGTCTGGGATCGTACCATGCATTATGTGCCGCCTCTCTAACTGTCTGGCCTCATCAATAAAACTCTGCAAAGTGCGGCCTTCTATACGAATCCCCACATAAGTCTGTCCTAACCTAGTCACAAATAAATCCACTGCTCTATATTCATCTTCCATCACATCCGTGGCATGATGTGACAACCTGAGAAACTCTCTCGTGTATTCATTAACTGATATGTCTCCCCTACTGATATACAACAACTGCCATCTGTATGCATCACTCGTAGCATGTGGACAGAAAAAGTGCATGAAGCACCTCTTAAACTTAATCCAAGTGATGGTGTCCATATAAGGCTGTATGTACTGCATAAACCAATCTTGAGTTGATGATTGAACTGACAACTCAACAATAAGAATCCTTTGAGAATCTGTATATCCAGCTCTAGTTCTGGACTCAATGGCATTGATAAAGTCCAATGCATCTCCAGTCCCATCAAAATAAATTCTCCCAACTCGGGAGTACAAAAGAAGAGCATCAACATCTGTCATCTCTTAATTCCTTTGCTGAAGCACCTGCTGCACTAAGGGTATAGCATGATTAAGTGTAGCCAAACCTGTTTTTCTTCATTAAAAGAGCTACTCCATTTGCTTCTCTTTCACAACAACTTGTTTTTCTTTTCTATTCTCTCTTGCTTCTTCACTTTTCTCCTCTTGGCTTTCCTTGTCATCCCCAACCTTTATTGGAACTTTTTTAGGACCTTGAAGCTCTTTGTCACTCCTTAATATGATGGCCTTCACTTTTTCCTGTAGATTGACCTCCTTTGCTGTTAACCTATCGTGGCTTGGTTGTGGTTGAAATTCAGGTGGTGGTAAGGTCACGGCAGGAATGAATTTGTCTAACTTAGTCTTCATGGCTGCAAATCTATCATCGATTGATTGTGGTTGAAATTCGAGTGATGGTGGCTGAGTGAATTGATTGAAAAACCCCTGAGAATTTTGATTGTTGCTCCACGAAAAATCAGAATAATTCATCCACCCTTGGTTGTAAGTATTGAAGAATGGGTTGTTGGATTGTGTTCCTTGAAATTGGTTCCCAACATAATTCAGCTGCTCCATGTAACCATCTCCTATCATACCTCAAAAGAAAAAGACTTAAAAGAAAAATAAATAAATAAAATTTGGTGCCTTAATCCAAAAAAAATCAAATCATTATGATGTTAGAACCGAGTCCCCGGCAACGGCGCCAAAAACTTGTTTGTGCAAAACCGCAAACGCACGGTGTCACTAAGTAGTATAAAAAATATTGTTTCCATGAAGACTCGTTCTAACCACCTATTAATCTAATTCTTTATTGTTTAAGGCTTTCGAATAAGGAATTCTTGAATGAAAATTAAATAGCAAACAAAAGAATGTATAGAATAAAAACAAATTTCAAATCTAAAGAATAAAAAATCAATAATCGAAACTTGCTAGGAATTAAATCACCTCACAATCACTAGGCTTCCCGAATTTATTACTCAATTAGCTATGCATATCCTAAGTTTTTCTAAAGCATCAATTAATCTTTCTCAAGTATCAATTAATTTAAATTCACAATTATCCATCAAGGCATTAAAGACCCAATTCTCATTACAATCCAAACACATAGATATCAAAATCATAAATTATGAAGCACAACTCAATGGGAATTTAATCAACTCAATTTATCTCTAATTTTGAATTAAATTAACCTTGTGTTTATGGGTCTATTAGAATTACCATTTCTCAATGCATAATCCCAATTGAAATAATGTTATTGATGGCCAAACAACAACAAGCATTAAGATTAATAAACACAATATACAACAACTAATGAGTTTATTAAATTGGAAGCCTAGATCATGTTTGGATCATTAAATCCTAACAAATAAATATTTAGCCTAACATATTATAAAAATATTCAACACAACAATAAAAACATCCTATGAAAATTATAAAAATAGGAAGGAGAGAAGAGAATAAAACTAGGATTTTGTGCTCTTTGATCTTAAACGCTTGATCTCTCTTGAGTTCTCCAAGTTTCTTTGCCTCTTTTCCAGCTACCTCCTCTTGCCTCTCTCTGTCCAAAATAGCTCCAATATGATGTATTTATAGCTCCCTTCAAGTGTTGCCCTAAAAATAAGTTGATGCCACATCATCAAAATTCGGGTTAGCAGAGGGCTGCGACTGAAGCAATGTTGCCATGGTGACAGAATATTTGTGTCTATTGAAGGTTAGGACAGCTTCAGTCGTAGCCTTGCTTCTATGGTGACAGCAAACTTGTATCTTCAGTTGCAACCTTACTTCTATGGTAACAGAATATTGATGTTTCTTCAAGCTTGAAAGGCTGCGGTCGAAGGGAAGCTTCTATAGTGATAACGAACACTCCAAAAATGCCTTGCTAAATTCCAAACTCTTCATCTCCCTTTCTACTTCCACAAAAACAACATAAACATAGAAATAACCAAATTCTAATAAAAATATAATAATAAACACCATAAACATGCACCAAACCAACCTAAAAAACTACCACACTTAATATATAATCATTTGGTTGACATACCAGCAGGCCAAAAGCTACCTTCCATTTCGAATGGCGAAATGGCCAGCTATTTGAAATCTGTGGTGGCTCCCCAGGTACTCAAAAGTTCCGTTGACTTTCGAATATATGTATGCAAAGTGATTGTATTCATTTTATGGACTAATCATTTGCCTACTTCTTTCAGATTCCACCTGAGCTATTAGAGGCGTTCGTTTCTGCCATTAACAAAGGGATGATAAGAACAATGCCTAATAGAAGCATGCCTACTGCTCCTCTTCCCACTCCAAGCGCCCTTTTTCTGGGCAATGCATTGAATATGCATCACCCTTTAACTGGTGGAGGAATGACTGTGGCACTTTATGATATAATAGTATTGAGGAACCTTCTTAGACCTTTATATGATTTAAGCGATGCGTCGTCCCTCTCTGAATACCTTAAATCTTTTTTCTTCGAAAGGTGAGCCACCTAATTGTCCTTTTTATACTATATATATTTTAATTGAATTCTTGAGAATTTTGTGTCGAAAGATAGTAAGAGATGCTAAAAATAAAGACATTTCTATATTCTGCGACCTGTGGCATCTACCATCAATATGTTGGTAGGGGCATTATACAAGTATATTCTTCAGTCTGTGGCATCTACCATCAATATGTTGGCAGGGGCTTTATACAAGGTGTTTCGTGCATCACATGATCATGATCCAGCACGAAACGAAATGCGGCAAGCATGTTTGGACTATTTGAGCCTCGGGGGTATGTTTTCAAAAGGGCCTATCGCTTTACTTTCAGGTCTCAACCCTCGCCCGTTGAGCTTGGTTGCGCACTTTTTCATAGTGGCTATATATGGTATTGGCCGACTGATACTCCCATTGCCTTCGGCTAAACGCATGTGGATGGGGGCAAGAATGATCAAAGTAAGTGGCTAATTTTGTCTCCTCCCTTGTACCCAAAAAAAAAAATGGCTAATTTCAGTTACAATAATTCATATGCAATGCAAAAACTCCATCTTATAACATGTGTCTTGGTTTAGGTTGCTTTAGGGATCATTTTCCCCATAATCAAAGCTGAAGGAGTTCAACAAATTTTTTTCTCCAAAACAATGTCAGCACATTAAGGGTCTCAAACTTTTTGAAAAGAAAGAAATTGAAAGAATTGCAGCCATTGAATCTTTGAAGCATAGCATTTTTTTTTTTTTGGTTTTGAAGTCAGAAATTAACAATTGGAGGCTTGTCTAAGCAATGTGATTATTGATATTAGTTTACTAATAGATTTTTTTTTAGTGTTGGAACAAAAATTTTCATATGTTGTCAACCTATAGCTTTACATTTTTCAGAATTATACAAGTTTGTTTAATCATTCTAGTACTTCCTCTTTTCCTTGTAGCAAATTTGCAATGTCAATGTATGTATATATATAGTGTAGTAGTGAATTGTAAGTTATATACTATATAATCGGATGAAATAGTATAGAATAGTCTCAATGCAATGTTCTTGCTTAAACCATGACTAATAGAGACTATTTTTGCTTAAACGATGTCTTGGGTTTAAATCATGATGCATGCAATCATACTAAATTAGTTATTAGGAGACCTTTAACGTTCTTGTGGTTCTATCCGAATCGAACAAAATTAATTAATTGTTAGTGGGTTTTGAATACAAATAATTTTTTTTTAAAAAAACTTTGAAATAAATAAAATATTGATATAGTTTCGTCTTTAAAAAAATAATTTAATTAAACCTACATATGCATGCGGATGAAAGCTTAACCGCTGGTTCCATTCCTTTCAAATTATCATTGGAAATCAAGCAGTTTTTTTTTAGTGTTTATTCACATTGGAAGAATGTTTATAACAAGTTTGAACATCAATCGGGATTATATCTTTTTTTTTCTGAACTATTCTAGAGATGCGGATGTAATCGTTACATTGTTGATAGATTAAGAAACAAATTTTTGAAACGTTAGAATAAAATAACTCATTAAATATATCAGCCATAATCAATAACTATTGGAATGAACTGGTAGGGGCTATTCTCATTTAAGCAATATTTTCGATTCGAGTTGTAGTGTATTTAATTTATTAAATTAATTAATGGAAAAATTTTGCCGTCTTAATTATCATATCCGAATCAAACTGGATTAATTAAAATCTACTGAGTTCTGAATACCAATGATTTAGATAATAAAAAAAATCTGACATGAAAAGATATTAAAAAGTTCCCAACTCCAATAGTACTCTTTATTTTAAAGAGCATCTTTTGCTCAATAAAGAGTATCTTTTGCTCAATAAAAAGCATCTCAATGAATTTTTAAATATAAAGAATGAAGAAATTTGTTCAATTCCAATAGACTCTTGATATTTTTAATCTTTATTTTGCTTTATCCAATAAACATTAATGTTTAATTTTTTTCTCTTTTATTTTTTACAAGATTTTCCTTTATTTATTTAAATTTTTTTTTTCCCTTTGATGAAAGAGAAAATTATTTTCAATAAATAGATAAACATCAATTAATATTCTACATGGGAAATTGAAATATTTTAGAGTAGAGAGTGACATGTAGAGAGCCAAACCAACTCTCTACTCTAAAATAAAAATATAGAGAGTGTATTGGAGACTATTTTTTTGGTTTCACTTTTTAAAATGAAGAATTTTACTTAAATAAAGAGCCTATTGGAGATGCTCTTATAACATCAATTTAAAAACCTATCTATGAATTCATAAAAACATTTATTCTGTATATACACGTATAAAAACAGAACATTTATTTAGTCTATTAATCTACAAATTAATGTCTTTTAAATTTTTAGATTTATTAATTAATTTAAGCATTTTGGTCTATTAAAAGCTTTATATATAAAAACCATCCAATTGAATGTATAATTAACGTCCTTTGTTTATTACTCACATAAATTATTTGCTCATTTTCCTTGATATTTGCATTCACATACTTCACATGTCACTCCTATAATTCACTAGCATTTTTTTATCTATTCATGAGAGGTCCAAAAGGGTCGAAAAATAATTAAATTTTTAACATCTAGAACCAAAAGAATTCATTTTTTATCAGAAAAAAGAAAAGATTATGTTCAAGATTTCACTACCTAATATCTTTTGTTTCATGAGCCTTGATCCTGTACTCTCATGCACAAGACACAAACCAAGACTACATCAATTCCCACAGTGAGGCTCGGATAGCTGTAGGTGCTGGACTTGGAAATATGACATGGAACGAATCAGTGGCAGCATATGCACAAGATTATGCTAATCAACGCATTAATGATTGTGATCTTGTGCATTCAAATGGACCTTATGGTGAAAATCTTGCATGGAGCAGTGGTGAATTTTCCGGCGTAGAAGCTGTCAAACTATGGGTTGACGAGAAGCCATTTTACGATTACAACTCCAATTCTTGTACCGGAGGGAAACAATGCCTGCACTACAGTAAGGTGGTTTGGCGCGACACAACTTCCATGGGATGTGCTAAGGTTACCTGCAACAATGGAGCAGGAACTTTTGTGACTTGTAACTATTACCCTCCTGGAAATTTTATTGGGCAGCGACCCTACTAATCCTTTGAATTAACAAAGGCTATATCTATAGAGGTTGGGAGAGTTTTCTTTCTGATGGGAATCCATGCATCAGTGGGATTCGGGTTAATCAAGCCTTTTGTGGCTATATTGTAAGTAATTAACAATAAGAAAAACCATCCGTTTTATCCTGAACTTTGAGTCAATTATCAATTGAATCCTCATTTGAAAGTCATTTCAATTTGCTCCTTCAGCTTTATAAATTGTGTCAATTCTATCCAATTATATGTGAAGGACCTAATTGTAATTTTTTAAATTACTTTTAGGTCCCTATAAAATAAAGTTTACACTTATTAAATTTTTATCCTCTTTTTTCTGTAAAATAAGTTTGCACTTATTTTACAGGGACCTAAAAGTAATTTTTAAATTTACAATTAGATCCTTTAAATAAAATTGGATAGAATTGATATAGTTTATCCTTTAAATCATTGATTTGAGGATTATATGCACAAGATGTGAAGCTTTTTGCCATTGTCCACTATAATTTCAGAAAACAGTAATCTGAATTGCATTATGAATTATTGCTAAGCATCCACCATTTGCCTCACCTAAATAGTGAGGACATGTTTTGGAATTTTACCACCTTCGTTTTTTTTATTGGTTAAATAAGGGGATCATTAATGTAATTTATCGACAAGCTACATAACATGAGCAGTTTTTTTAACAATAGATGAAAAATAATTGGGTTTTTGTATAATTCTACCATCAATTTAGTCATTTTGGCCAATTTATATAATTTTTAAAATTATGGTAAATTTATATATGAATTTTACAATTTATTGTAAATATATAGCATGTGTTAGTGATGATATGGCTTATTGACGTGTGCTATTAATTACACACGAGGGATTGAATAAAAAAAGAAAAAGAACTTTAAAAATATACCAAAACAAATTGTTTTGGTCCTACTTTTTTTTAGGTTCCAAAACCGCTTCTCCCATGTTTTCTTCTTCATCAATTACCCTGTGTTCACCCTCATCTTTTTCTTATCTTCCTCTAGTTTATTTTGATTATGCTCTCTCCTCACTTCCACCTCCCCCGCCAACTTGTTCTTCTCCTTCTAATATCTTATATAACTATTATTTTTTGAATGCTTGCAGAAATCATAAGTTATTTAAATCGCACTTCTCTTCTATGTTGGAATAATACTACGTTTTTTTCTTCAAGTTTTACAATTTCTGGTGATCTAATAGTCTGAACAAATGCAATTTTTTTTCATAGGCCTAGCATGAGGTTTGGGTTCTGAAGAGGGGAAAAATGGGGGGTTGTATGAATTATTGTATTCCTATTTGATTGTCAATTATGCTGAGTAATTGTAAAGTATTTGTATTTTCAGGGGAATATGTCCAATGCCATGCGAATGACAATTGTTTGCGGACAGAGCGGAGACCTGTAATGAATCACTATTTTATTGACCTCATGTTAGGCCAAGTGATGAGAGGAAACAAGATTGATTACAATCTGGAAACATGAGATTATATCCAATACATGAATTCTTAAAACAAAATGCTTTGACTTCATTCTAGTTAATGAGGAAAATACAACGACCAACAGCACAATTCAAGGTCTCAAGTCACAGAGGATTCCAAAAGTCATTAACTTAAAGTGTGATAATTAATTAGTGTGAAATGAATGCTAAATGCTTTTCTTTGTTGTTGTCTTGGTTTTGGTTCTCTTTGGATTTCTTGTTTGCTATCTTGGTTTTGGTTGTTTTAATTTCTGCTTTAAGCTTTGTGGAACTTCAATTTCATGTGTTTGATAATGGAAAAACAAGAGGAAGTTGAAGGAGAGCACAGGGGAGAAGCATTTTTTGAACCCTAAAAATATGAAAAAATAAATAAATTACGGCACCGTTTTTGGATACCAAAACATACGTTTGGTCTAATTTTAAAGTTTATTTTTTTTCAATTCCGCGTGTGCAATTAATAGCATACATCAGGAGGCTGCGTCATCACTGACACATACTATTTTGACTGTGAATATATTTACAATAAATAATAAAGTTCATATATCAATTCGCCACAATTTTAAAAATTGGATAAATTGACAAAATAACTCAAATTAATCGTAAAATTGTAGAAAAATTCAAAATAATTCTGTGATCTTGTTGAGGGTTGAATTCAAGTTCCGAACCTTCATACATTGTCAGAGAAAAATAACTACTAAATCACTATTTCATCATGTATTATAGGCGATAGGAGCAGCCATTAAACC
>CATIWK010335430.1:0-27013 GCA_949634005.1 Mallotus japonicus | reverse complement strand
TGGAGGTACTGAATCACCACCCTATAAGATTCAACAACCATTGTCCATAAGTAATGCTATCACTGTTACTTAAAAAAAAACACAAAAACATAAACAATGCTAAGGGCCATTAACCAAATACCTTTGTTTGTGATGCGATCCCTTTTAAAGGTGGACAAGTCTTCTTATTATGCCCTTTTTGAAAGCATGCTTGACAGGTCATAACCATTCATGTCCTTGATAATTTGTGGCCACTTCCATGCTTACCCTTTTCTTTTCTCCTATTTTTAGCTGGTCTACCTGGCATAACTTTATAAGGAGGAGGCTGTGGAGGATCAATACCTCTCTTCTCCCAAAACTTTGGAACATTAAGTGGCTGCATCATTTGGCCATAAGCTTTCATATAAACTGACTTGCTATAACATTGATGGACATATGCAGAAGGTTCATATTGAAGATGGTTAATCGCACAAATAGTATAGGGGCACGAGATTCCAGTTAGATCCTATCTTCGGTATGGGCATGTCTTGCCTTCCAAATTTACCACATAAGTTTCTCCTTTATGAACAACCTTAAATCCTGAATCACCATTCCAAATGAGCTCGCATTCACCACTTTCCTTTATGCTCTCATGTATCTTCTTTCTAATTCTTGATCCAAACTCACCACTCCACTTGTTCACCAAATCTCTATTAGTTACTAACCTCTTCATAACCATTTTGCGAATATCTTCCAACATTGTATAGACATTCTTTGTTCGAGCTTCAATTATTTTTCCATTGAAAGCTTCAACTAGATTATTGTCCACTATGTCACATTTCACATCAGTGTTGAAGTACGCCCTGCACCAATGCTTGGGATGAGTCACCAACATATCTTCAAAACCATTTGGTGTCAATTTCTTCATCTCTTTCATGTTCTCTTCAAAGTTAGGCATGTTTGTGGACTTAGCACAAGTCCAAAACAACATTTGAAGGTCTTTGTCTCTTTTATGTCATTTTCTCCAGTTAGCATAAAGGTGCCTTGCACAGCATCTATACTCTTCTTCAAGTAATATTGTCAAAACAACATCTATTAGACCCTGTTATATTAAACAATAATCATCATCACTATAATACAATACAGCTAGTAAACTTGTAACAAAAATAAACAACTAAACTAAACTGAAGTGGACAGTTGTATACTATAATTAAACTAAAATATGACATAAATAAACAACTAAACTCAACTTCAACTGACATAGATTACCTTCTGTTGGTCTGTTATAATTGTCCAGCCTTTGCCATCTTCTAATTGACAGTCATGTTGTAGCAGCCCAATAAACCACATCCAAGTTGCTTTCCTTTCACCATCAACAACTCCCCAAGACACCGGGAACATATGATTGTTCCCATCCCTTCCCACAGCCACTAAAACCTCTCATTTGATTACCTCATTCAAAAAACATCCGTCTAATCCTAATACCTTCCTACAACCATTTAATACCCCTTTCTTTAAGCAATCTAATGAGATATATAACATTTGAAAAATGGGAAGCTGTTCTGGACTTAGTCTATAAACCTTCATGGCTGTTGTACTCCCAACATTGGACCTTTCAATCTCCCCCAAATAATCCCATAACAAATCAAACTCCTTCTTAGCATCTCCTTGAAGCTTAGCAAGCACACGTTCCTTTGCTCTCATCACCTTTGTTAAACTCATGTCAATCTTCAAATCTTCTTTAATCAGCTCCTTTAAATCGACCAATCTCATTGTAGAAATTGACTTGTATTTATGCAAGTAATTGAAGGCCACCCATTTTGTTGTAACTCTCCTATTTTTGAAGGACACAGGGCAATTATGCTCAGCCATATATGTCTTCACTATCAAACCACCAGCTGCAATTTCCTTGGTGCAAAAATATGGAATGGACAGTTGGTTTTAACACACTTTGCCATCACCTCATCCGTAGTGTTCCTAACTAGTTTTATCTCCCTTCTTTCTTGAATTATAAACTTAACAAGTGCAGCTCTGAATTGTTTAGCACTCTTCAAACGCATACCCAAGCTGAACCTGACCTTCTCAGCTTTTGGTTCAAAATCAGCATACTTTGACTTGCTTCTACTTCCATGCTCATAATCTTCATCCTCAGTACTAAGAGCACTATAATCATCACTTGATTCAAAATAATCCGTCAGATTTCCTTCACTCTCACTATCACCTGATTGCAGTCCTCCATCTGCAGTAACATTAGGTTCATTTATGTTAACTTCTGGCTTGTTCTGTTTCTTCCTTACTGTAAATTCCTTCACTGCATTCCTAGACTCAATAAGCTCCTCATCATCATCAGACATGCCCTCACACTCCATAATTTCTTCATCTTCATCTCTGCCTTCTTCAATGTTAAGATCTTCATCTACATTACCAGATCTGCTTGTCCCTTCAACTCTCACTTTAAAAAATCTGTTAGTTTCATCAACCTCACCTCTATCTAGAGTACCCCTACCAGTCTCAATTGCATTTCCCTCTTTCACCCCATTATTCCCTTCCTCAGTATTTAATCGGCCTGTGGTTAGTTCACCCACCAATTTACTAAAAATATTTCCCACATTACTCTTAATAGGGTCTGCACATGCTGCTGCTGCCTTTATTGAAGATGCTGCTAACTTTTGGTTGGATTCTATATAAGCAGCATTAGCAGCAGCTGCTCCACCAACAGAATCATTTGTTGACTCATTGACCACATCTTTTTGACATGTAAGGTCACAAATACCCCCAATATCCCTAGAAATCCCAACACAGTCCTTGTTAAATTTATGTTCAGTATATACCTCTACTGAGTTGTGCTCTTTCATTACTTTTAACATATCTTCAACTGACATTTCATATAAAAGTCTCAACCCATAAGCTAAAGGTTTACCTGGCAATCTAAAATGAATCTTTTCCACATTTTTAAACCCTATCACTTCTTTAATAGCTTTCTTAAACCCTTCCAAATTAAAAAACTCAACATCTACTTCAATAGTGTACTTATTTCCTCCCACATATATTTTTTGACTTCCTCCTAAATCACTAATGAAAATTCCACCACAAAATAACTCAATGTACTGTCTACATGAAAGAAAACAAAAACCAAAATATACACTAAGTTATTTCATTACCCCAGAAATTACAAAAACCCTAGATGTGAGGAACATAAAGTAATATCAAAGATTAGAAGTATATTAAACTAAAACTAGATAAACTAGCTTCTTAAAAAAAAAAAAAGCAAAGCATTCACAAAATACATTATCGAAGACATACCTTATCATGGCTGCATCAATCTCCTTCAATTTCGAATTCGGAGCTCAATCTAAGTGTTGTTACTAAGTGATTATTTTTCTATGTTTGCAGACTGAGCTTTTTACTTTGAACGGTTAGAAGAAGAAGGAGGTAAGAAGAAGAAGGTAAAATCCCTAATCAATTAATTTCAACTTGTTTTTTCTTTTTTAATTATTGGTCATTTACTTTTCCTTGGACCAAGAGTGTGGTTTTATTGTCATTTCATCCTTAGTTTTGTGTCATGTGCTGTTTGCGTGCTTTCTTCACACTAGCTTGGTCGTCCACGTTAGCGACAATATGGGCCCCACAAATCAACACTTCATCATTGACCTGAAACAACACCAAATTGTAATTTTTTAACAGGTTCAACAACTCAATTGTAACAAATGAAAGTTGGGACACTCAATTGTAATTTTTTGAAAAGTTCGGACACCAAAATGATCAATATCCTTATATTAAATTAATAATATTGATTAATAATATAGTTAAGTAGTGAATTTTATTATTAAACTGATTAACATGTAAGCAAATACTAATGAGCCTCCAGTTCATTCATAATGAATCTACATATTTTATATAATGAACATATACTAGTTCAATAATAAACTTGCATTATTTAATATTAACTTCTATTTAATAAATTTATATTTATATTTAATATTAATTTTAATTTTTATAATATTAATATTAATATATTAAATTAATAATCTATTTAATATTAATATATTAATATTCATTTTTATAATATTATTTTTTCTACTAATAAATTTGTAGGCAAACACTAATGAACTTGTAGGTAAACACTAATCAACCTACAATTCATTTTTAATGAACCTGCATTATTTTAAGTAATAAAACAACATGTTTTATCTAATGAACCTATACTAGCTAAATAATAAACGTGCATTATTTAATATTAACTTTTATTTGTATTTCTATTCAATAAATTTATGTTTATATTTAATATTAATTATTCCTATTTAATATCAATATTATTGTTTATTTTTAATATATTAAATTAATATTATTAATTAATAATAAATTTAATATTAATATATTAATATTAATTTTTATTTAATATTACTATATTAAATTAGTAATGTTAAATAATAATATTGTTAAGTAATGAACTTTATTATCAAACTAATTAAATATAGACAAATACTAATGAACCTGTAGGCAAATACTAATGAACCTGTAGACAAATACTAATGAATAAATATGCATTATTTAAGTAATGAACCTACATGTTTTATCTAATAAATATATACTAGTTAAATAATGAACTTGCATTATTTAATATTAATTTTATTTCTATTTCTATTTAGTAAATTTATATTTATATTTATATTTATATTTAATATTAATTATTTCTATTTAATATTGTTAATGTTTATAATATTAATATTAATTTTTATTTACTGTTAATATATTAAATTAATAATATTAATTAATAATCTATTTAATAATAATATTTTAATATTAATTTTTATATTATTAATTTTTATACTAATGAACATATAGGAAAAATACTAATAATTTATATTAAAATATTAATTTTTATACTAATGAGCATTAAATTTTATGTAATATTAATATATTAAAGAAATTTGGGGACACTCCATTTGTTTAAAGACTGCTTTGGACGATATGTGTATGGTTGTCATCTAGTTTGGGCTTCGAACGGATCGGTTTCCTCAACAAATAATTAATGCTAAGCAGAGAGCAGTTCCTTCTTGCTGTTTTAAGGTGAGCGTGCTATGCTTTCTGCATGAAAGAGATAGCTATTATCAAGGGAAAATTATAAAAAAATCCAACGTTTCAAGGTATTTTCAAATAAAACCTTATCCAATTTTTCTTGGCAAATGAAACCACAACCTTTCACATTTTTGCAATTTTAACCCTCAGTCTCAATGCCCTGAACATAATGCTAACGTGGCCATTATCTTGTAGAGTTAATGGACCCCACATTGCTGATTGGGATGATAACTAATGAAACCGCTAACCAACCAATTTTAACCCTCTGTTTCTTGTCCCCTCAATTTCACTATCCTCAACGACCTAATCGCTGCCTTCGAGCCTGCAAGTTTCATCCCTAATCAAGCATGTCAATACTTCAAAAATGGCTTAAAACTCATCCAGTCTTATTACCTCCAACACACCAACTCTTTCCTACCCCTGCTCGTGTCCACCGAGTCATGCTAGCTCATTTACTAGAAAATCGTTAACAATTTTTATCCTAATTTCGATATTCGATCCTCCCGCGGCCACAACATGAGCTGGATCTCTGAAGGTTGCATGAACATCACTATGAGGTCACAGTTTAAGGATTTAGTTCCTACATCCTCCTTAAACGGTGTCGCCTTGAACTGCAATCAGTGGCTTGAAAACAACTCACCTTGTGCGGCTTGTACTGCAGTCCTTGTAAGGCAACAAGCCTCGTACTTGATAAAAAAAAATGATACGGAACTTGTCTAATTGCCAAGCATATCCTGCGATCTACGCTGGGGCGTTTTTGAATAACTTTTGCTCTACTGATAGAGGTACTGTAAAAAACCCTCTTTTATAGGGATTTTACAGAGAAAAAGCGCAAACAATCTTTGTAAGTAGTCAATTCTTAAGCTATGATTCTAAATTTTTCATTTGTTTGAGTTTATTTTAATGTATTTTTGTTAATTAATGGTACGCAATTCACAGTGAACATCAGTAGGAATGTCTATTGCATTGACGCCGATAAAGAGGTCACATGATCAGAATCATACAGAGAGTAATGGAAAAGGGAAGTTGCAAAGACGACTGCCTTTAATTCTCCTACCCGTGGTGTAGTATTCTATATACTCTGTCCTGCATCAAAAACTGGTGGCGTTATTGGTAAAGGTGGTGCCATTATATCACAAATCCGTCAAGAAACTGGTACGAAGGTTAGAGTTAAGGAAACTGTACCTGGAAGTGATGAGAGGGTAGTAGTTATTGTAGGTTCTGATAAGGAAATTGATGTTAATAGTACTAAACAGAGTAGAGGGGATAGTGATGATAAAGAGGCTAATATGGGTGAAGAGGGTGATGATAAAAAAAGCTACTGGTGGTGGTGGTGGTGAGGATGATGAAAGTAAGGAAATTGCTTCTGTAGAAGACTCGTCCAAGTCGGTAAGGGAAACCTCATCTTTGCAGAAAGATTTGGTGCTTGTATTTGAAAGAATGATTTAAGCAAAATCGGAGGTCGATGGAGAGGATGAGGAAAAGAAAAAGCTTTCTACGTTTGCTTTGAGATAACTTGTGTTGTCTAGCCAATTTGGTTGCCTTTTGGGAAAGGGTGGCAGTGTAATCAAGCAAATGTCAGTAGAAAGTGGGGGCACAGATTCAGATTCTGCCTATGGATAAACTTCCTACTTGTGCATCACCTAATGATGAACTAGTTCAGGTAATTTGAGGTTATGTTTCATTGTTTCTAATTTATTGCTTTATTGGCATGGAAACAAGATTTTTCAATCACCATATACATTAAGGGGTTGCAATTTTGTAATGTGTGGAACTAGAATGGAAATGTGGAATGTTGGAGTTACAAATTGAAGGAGACCCTTAAATTTTTAATTTTCTTTTATAAGAGGGGAAGCTTTGTGTTCAATTGTCATATATATATATATATATATAGGCAATTTTTGCAATTTCTTAGTTATCAAATAGTTGAGCATTAGACACTTGGTTTTTTTTTTTTTTTGCAAACTACTATTGCCTTGCAACAGATTGTTGTAAATATTTAGGGCTTCAATTCATTTCTTTTTCATCAATTCAAGCTTCAATAAGTCTCTGTTTTTAGCTTTGGGATTTTCGAATTAAAGAGCTTTTAGGGTTTGGGTGATTTGGGGATTTTTTAATAGCTAAGGGGTTGGTTAGTGGTTTCATTAGTCATCATCCCAATCAGTAATGTGGGGCCCATTAACTCTACAAGATAACGGCCATGTCATCATTTTGTTCAAGGTATTGAGACAGAGGGTTAAAATTGTAAAAATGTGAAAGGTTGTGGTTTTATTTGCCAAGAAAAATTGGATAGAGTTTTATCTGAAAATACCCTCAAACGTTGGGTTTTTTTTTTATAATTTTCCCTATTATCAATATGTGGAAATTGCGGAAACCAACGCTCTCTATTTTTGGTTCACACGTGCTATGGACCCCTGGTCCATATTACAACACGGATAGGGCTCCATGGTATAACAACTGTATCCGCACCACACACATATATTTCTCTTTTTTTTTTTGAGAATTTAATAACCTAAAACACAGAGCATAGTGACACCACACGCCATCTAATAAAACCATGACAATTTTGTTAGACGCGGAATGGTATATATGCTACACACACGTTTTAAATTAGCGATGTGGGATCCAAGACCAGAAATGAAACCCTATGAAAGCCTTACACCTATCCACACCACACACATATTTCTCTTTTTTTTTTTTTTGAGAATTTAATAACGTAACTAGTAGACTTGAAAAGTAAAGAAAATAAAAATTGATTGCAGTCGGTGCCAAGAATTTTCGCTTTTCACATGAAAAGTAAAGAAAAAAAAGTTGATGGAGATCACTCAAGAAAATTATGTGAAATTTTCTCAAAAAAAAAAAAAAAAAAGAAAATTATGTGAAATTAGCTAACATATAGCCACTAGTTAAAATATATGTCATGATTGTGTTTGCACGTATCGAAATAAAACTTTATTAAAAGTCATTTTATTTTAAAATATATTTTAATAAAAATAAAATTTTAGAATACTTTTAATTTTATTTAGAGACAAACTATATGCATTATAAAAAGGAATTTTTTTCATAAATAAATCAAAAACCAAAAATAATATTAAAAGCCATATTGACCAAAATTACTTTTAAAAATAGTTTTAAGAAAGTTTTTTTTTTTCAAATCTGGACCATAGATAGGTTATCTTTTTCAGCTAAAAGACGAACGTTCCTAAACAAGTATCGATTCCTAAAAAAAACTACAATATGCTCAATGAATCAATCAGCTCCTTCTCTAATCGATCAACTCAAACTTGCTCTTCAATCAATTTCACTTTTTTCTTCAATCCATCAAAATCGCGATGAGCTCAAACTTGCGTTTTGTTTCTCCATTTTGTTTTTGGTTGCTTTTTTCTTCTTGTTTTCGTGATCATCTCCAACTCCAATTTCTCAATATACAAAAGCTAGATTTGTAATAAATTTGTTCAAAAAATCGCAGAGATCAGTATTCAAATAACAATCGAAACAACATTAAAGATCAAATCAATAATCGTTCAAAAACCAGGTACGCAACTCATAAACAAATTAGATATGGTTTTCTATTTTTTTGAAATCATATTTTTTCAATAAAAACACTAAATCATAATTATAAAAAATATATCAACTTAATTTAAAGAATATAAATGTTGTTTCAATAGTTATAAGCAATTAAAATAACATTCGTCATCAGTTTTTTAGAAAAAAAAAGCAACAAAAATCAACAAGAAAAAACAAGAAGCAACAAAAGCTGAAAGCATTAGGACAATAACAACAAGAAGCAACAACAAACAACAAAAGTTGAAACATGAGGGGAAAAAAGCAAACAAAGCAACAATAAGCAACAAAAACCTGAAAATATGAGAAAAAAAGCAACATAAGCCAAAAATGTCTTAAACATAAAAATGACTAACCAATTTCTTTGATTTTTTTAATTTCAAGCACAATGGAAGTCATACCTGTTTTCATTCATCATAATGGGAACTGGATTAAAGTAATGGATTACATTGATTTTGTTGTGATAGGAATTACCATACAACTAAAGTGCAGCTTTGATAAAGTGTTGAAAATACTAACAGAACAGCTTCAAATTGAAAGAGATTTTCAACAAATTGTCATACAGTACAGAGTCAGAGAAAATTATCCACCTTTAAAAATAGAAGACAATGCAACTCTCTTCTTCTATTTGCAACTAAAGAACAAAGAGTCTGATTTTACAAAATTCCCTTTATGCATCATTGTTGATAAGAAGGAATTTCCAGAAACAAGCTTCAACATCATGCTGCAACAATAATCAACAAGTCAAACATATCTGGTATCACTTTTTGAACATAGCTTAATAAACACAAAAGTAAATAACCAAAATTCAAATTTTCTGGATTATGCAAAAACAATGACGAATTGTTGCTCACCATAAGTGCACGGGTCGACAAGTAATAAAGTAGTGAGTAGAGTATCATGTCCATAGGGATTGAGGACTAAACACCTATTAATCTCAATTGTATTTGTTTAGAGTTATCAATAAAGGTTGGTTTAAAGCAAGTAAACAAGCAAATTAATAAATAAACTAAAGAATGTAAATGAGACTATTGTTAATCAAAATGATAAAGAAATAAACAATGGTGAAAGCATGTTATTGGGAGAGTTGGCATACCACATTATCATTAAGCCAAATAACATATTAGTTCAAGCTCTAATGCACACCTCAGGTTTTCTAAAATCAAATTAACAATCTCTCTCGAGTAAGGTTAATCTCACTAACAAGCATTAATCAAATATCATCATATAACTTAATTCTCATTATCATCATACAATAAGATTAAATCTAACTTGCAAGGCATTCAGCAAACTTATGGAGGATTAGATCTAAACAAGTTTTCTCAAGTCATTGAAAGATCTAACAAGTGTTTGTGGGACCATTGAATCTACCATTTTTCAATGTATAGATTCAAATAAGGATCGCATTTGGCCACAACACAATACTCAACAAAGCTTAACAAACACAATATGTGAATTATAAACAAGAACTAATATATTAAATGCAGTTAATTCAAATGGGTTTCCAAAATTCCAACAATATATAAAAGCTTAGCCACTCATGGCTATTAAAACCAACATTCAATATTCAATTACATATAAGAGATTAGAATAAGGATAATAGAAAAGAAATGTTATCCAAAGGAGCCTGAATCTTTAAATGGGTCTCTCTCCTTCAGCTTCTTTTTCTCCTCTTTCTCCTTCTTCTTCTCTTCTCTTCTCTTGTGTGTTGTTCCTTGTGAGTGATTCCTCCTTATGTGGGAGAATATGAAAGCATGTGTCTATAATGTGTCCTCCTCCCTAAGTAATTCGTGCCTTTTGTCCTTTCTAGCCCTTCTAGAACATGTCCTTTCACCTCCCTTTAGATATTTCTCAAAATCATAACATCTCAGCATGTTTTATGCTGGAAATGACGAAGTTGCGATCATGGAAAATCCTTGCTTGAGTAGAAAAGGCTCTAGGGCAAAGGTCGTGCTCCCATAGACTCCTCGCTCGCAATCGAAGCATCTAGGTGAAAGGGTCATGCTCGTGCATTGGCCCGCTCGTGACAAAAAAGGCTGGCTTAAGGAAACCACGATCGCGTGAAGATAGTGCTCGTGCTCGAAATCACTTGGAGGTTAACAACTGGACATATCCGCAATCATGCATTCAGCCGCTATCGCAATAGAAGACCACTTTACCGCACTCTGCTCCATTTTCTCCTCCTTTTTGCTCCTAACTCCACCAAATGACCTCCATTCTTCTTTTCCCAAAAAAAAAACAAAGAAAATATAAAAGTATATGTTTCTATATGCTTTTCTATGCTAAATGCTCTATAAAATGTACAAATGCATACAAATAAAGTCCTAAAACTATGCATAATTTGACACCAATATGGACATGCTTCTACTAGAAGATAGGAGTGAAGAATCATCCATAATCTCCAATAAAACAGTAATAGAACCTGAAGAAGGTGTAATATACAACAGCGAAGAAGAATTCAAAAAAGTATGAAGATTTAGTGCTATCAAGAACCACTTCCAATACAAAATAGTCAAGATAAATAGTCTTAGCTTTGTTGCAAAATGCTTGGATAAAAAATGCAACTGGGTAATAAGAGCTACAAAAAAATGGAAAAGCAGACATATTTATTATCAAATATAGTTGAATCATTGAATGCAGTGATCAAGAAAGCTAAAGACCTTTCGATAAAAACATTACTAGAGTAACTGCATGCTTTAGTACAAGAATCGACCCATACAAATAGGAATCTTGTAAAATCTACATTTAGTAAGCTTGCAAAAAGACCACAAGATATGATCAATGACAACTACATGAAAAGGCTAAAGCTACAAGTCATATTTTTACTTTTTTGCTTAATATTAGGCATGTTGTTATTTTTTGTTGTTGTTGTAGTTGTTTCTCATCCTAAAATTATTTTTCTTTTGATATTTATTTTTGAAATTATTGATATTGTATTTAATGTTGCATTTCATATTATAGCAACAAAAAGTAACAACAAAGTAACAAAATAGAAATAAAAAGCAACAAGTAACACTGCTATGTTATTATTTATGTTTTGCTCATTTTTTATTTTAATGCAGGTTAAACCTTCAGCAGAAGAAATATTCATTGTCTATTACTTGAATACAGCATTCATTGTCAAAATGGAAGAAAGAAAATGCACATGCAACAGGTTCCAAATTTATGAGCTGCCATGTTCACATGCACTTGCAATATTAAAACAAATGAATCAAGATCCATATAGATATTGCTCACAATTCTACACAAAGCAAGCACTCTTGAAACATACAAAGAAACAGTACATCCAATTCCAAATCAAGCAACATGGAAAATTCTACATGAAGAACAACAAATACAAGTAGATCCACCGCAAAGTAGAATAAAAGTTGGAAGACCAAAGAAAAGAAGAATAAAAGCACCATAGGAGAATGGAAATAAAAACAAATGTGGAAAGTGTGGATAGCTTGGGCACAACAGAATTACTTGCAGAAATGCATCCAAAAAAACTAAAAAGAATCCATTTCTTTAATAGAAAAATAAAATTTGTATCATTCTTATTGTAATAATTCAAATATTTCATTAATGTTATTATTGCTACCAAATTTTTAAAATTTTAGATTATTTCTATTGTTTTTTCTTTATTTGTCAATTTTAATATCAATAATAGTGAGAACTAAAAAAAGCAACAAACAGTAACAAACAACAACAAGAAGCAACAAAAAGCAACAATCGAGAAAAAACAAAAAGCAACGCAAAGCAACAACAAAACACAGCAAATAGTGTAAAAACCACAAAAGAACAACAATAAGAAATAAAAAGCAACAACATGCAATAAAAAACAACAATAGAAATCTACAAAAGACAACAAAAGGCAACAATAAAAAGAATAAAAAATCAATATTAACACTCAAAAAAATTCAAAAAAAAAAACTTTAAAACATATATTAATAAAAATAAATGAGCATTACACAAATTCAAACTTAATGTATTAACAAACAAAATGTAGTAGAAAAGAAAAGAAATATATAAAAAAACTAAACAATATTAAACAAACAAATAAATCCTAAAAATCAATGACAAAAAAAAAAGTAACTCCTAAAAATCACTTCTTCTGCTTCCTTCTCCTTTTAATCTTCATAGTTTGCTTTGAATCACTTATCACTTTACCATGGACCTTTCTCATACCATATCGATACAATGATAATGCAAGCCTCGACTTATAAACTTCAACATCAAAATTTTTCGGAATCTCCTTGCCGTGAATAAAATATTCAGCATTCGCACAAACAAAAACGCCACAGTCACTAAAAAAATTAAAAAAGTGAAATTAATAAAAAAACAACAAATAAAAAAGAAATATGAAATCCTTACGTAGTAGTCTAAAGAGGCAAATCATAAGCAAGTTCAACACGTAAATGTCTTTTATTAGTGGCAATACATTCAGAAAAAATCCCCATCTCTTTAAAAAAAAATTGTCAGCATCACACTGTAAGACTTAATGACATCAACAACATAAGCATTATCACGAGCACTCTTCAAAGAAGTATATAGATAAATACACCAATCCTTCATGATCAACCTTCCAAGAACCTAGTGCTCTTGGGACTCAATATGAATAGGAAACATAATATTCTCAATATCAACCCATAGTGTTGACTTATGTATAACATCTCCTAATATATACTCAGAGACAGTATGATCGAAAGAAAATGTGAAATCATTATTCAACAAACGACCATAAGCTTTCTGCAAACTTCCATAAAATAATGTATCTGTTGTTGTAAAAGATACATTGCAACTTCCAGAAGATTTCCCCCACTTTCTAAAATAATAAAAAAAATCACATCAAGGTACTACAAAAAAAAAATAACAATAATTACAAAAAAATTAAAAAACAAAATAAAAGACAATAAATAATTAAAAAACATACATATAGTACACGTGATGAGCTCCACAAGATAAAATAAGGTATGAAACCATGTTTTTGAAGAAATTATGGCAACATTAAAGTTAAATTCAGGATTTAAAACCTCATATATCTCTAAATACTTGAACTTTGACCTAACAAGAATAAAAAATAATATTAAAAAATAAATAATGTATGAAAATCTAATATATAAAAAAAATAAAATAATTACTTTTTGCACTTATAAACTCCTTCATCAATCCATTTGTTAAAAGTAGGACTATCAATGTAATCATCAAAAGGCCAAGGAGCATAACAAGACTTGGCAACTTCCTTTGAGCTTGCCCCTGAATCGAACTCCTTAATAAATGGAGACTCAACTTGCACACTCGGCTTAACAGCCCTCTTTAAAACTTTCAAACTTTCAGGAGAAATAACCATTGATATAGGTTGAATATATCTAGGTTTAACAGATGGAACTAGAGCTCTCACTGGAGTAGCAGATGAATCAACAGATGGATTAACAGGTTCAGGTGTAGCTTCTTACAAAAAGAACACAATTCAATAACATAAAAATACAAAAAGCAACAATAAGAAATAAAAAAAAAAACAAAAAGCAACAAAAAGAAACAAAAAAAAAAAAGAAACAACAAGAAACAAAAAGCAACAAAAACAAACTTACCCTACCCTGCCTGAAACTCTTCACAATAGCATCTACCTTCTCCAAAAAATCTTCATCAGTATCAGAAGAAGAAGAATCAGATTCCTCAACAATACCAACAACACTTGAAACAACATTTTTGTTAAGCTCTTCCTCTTTAACATTTTTCTTTAGATGTTCTTCATTTACCTTGTCATCTTCTTCATTTCCATCTCTTATTTATTTTTCTTCTCATGTTCTTTATTTCTTTTATCTTCTTCTTCATTTCTCATATTCTATTCATCAACACTATTTTTCTCGTCATTAAATTTGTTTCTCTCTTTACCAAAAGCATCATCATCAACAAAAAGATCAAAAATATCATTTCTCTGACCAACACCATCCTTATCATTTTTACTATCAGAACTAACTGCATCCTTTTTATCAACATTGGAAGCAACAGAAGAAAATTTTTATTGAAGCATTCTATCCAACTTCCTTTCTAAAACAGAAAATCTCTCCTCAACAAAAATTCTTAAAGAAGAAATTTCTTTATTAAGCCTCTTATCTAAATCATCAATTTTTTTTATCCACATAGACTCCCTATCACTAACAGCATAACCTATGCTTGATCGCTCTTTATGACCACTAGATTTCACTTTTTTAGAATTTAATGGAATAGGTGATTGGAAGTCATCTCCACTGTCCAAATTTTCATCACGGACAGGAGATACATTGACTTTTTCAACTTTTGGTTTCTTAAAAAAACCATTTAAATCCAAAGGCTCATCTTCAGCATGAATAGGAACAATGTTTTTCAATTTCAACTATGAAAACAATAAATAAAAAAAGCAACAAAAAGAAACAAGAAACAACAAAACCTAAAAAAATGAGAAAAAAAAAGCAATTACCTGAGAAGAAGATAAATTCATAATCTGTGAATTCAATTTCTTGAAATTTAGCACAATAGAATCACACCATATATATATATAACACGATCACAATAAGCATAGCATTAGTAAAACCAAATTTGTAAAGCCAATGGAAAGCCAAAAATTGGTAAAAAAAATAATGTCACCTTTCTTCTCAGCCCCTATAAGCCTTCCCTTCAAAGAATCTAAAGTAAAAATAAAAGCATCTTTTCCCAAAGGATACTAATTATACAAATCAACACCCACAACATCCAAAAAATCTTTATTAACAAACTTCTCCTTAGGAGCAGAAAACAAAAACAGACTAACAAAATAAAGAACTGCCAACTTCATAGCATCCTCATCACAATCAAACTCTGTAGAAAGAAAATATTCTTCAATATCACTCCTCTTTACTTCTGAAGAACCACCAAAATACATATCAACCAAATTATTCTTCACAGATTTTCCAATCTTTTTTCTCTCAAAATCCTCAGTACATTTTAGCCCAGTCATAAGAGCAAATTCACAAACAGAAAACTTTAAAAGAAAACCAAAAATATTAAACCAAATTTCATTAGATTTAGATTGACTTACTTCCCTTAAAAGCAAGCAATGAATAACCTGAGCCTACAATCTCACATCCTTCATATCCAAAAAAAAAAAAAAACCAAAACAACTTTTTCTAAACAAATCCAATTGACATTCAGTCAATTTTTCCTTCAGCTTTGAAGTGACATTCTCATTCATACTACTTGAAACCCTACTATTAAAATGTTCCTATGGTTTAATAAAATACTCTCATTCCTGAAATAAATAATAAAAATTACATTAAAAACTTAAAACAAGCAACAAAAAGCAACAAAACTAAAACAACATATATAGCAACAAAAAACAACAACAACAACAACAAAATAACAACTTAATAAGAAAAATAACATATTCAAAAAAAATTAAAAGAAAAACAAACATACCTTAAAGCAACCTTCAGATTTTTTAGGAGAGTTTTTACTAAAGGACAACTTCATCTTCTTCTCAACAACAGTGTCATTCTTCTTAGATTCACTGTCATTCTTCCTCTTTTTTGAAATAGTATCACTCTTCTTCATTACAAATGAAGGAGAATCCATATCCTTCTTCTTTACTGACGAAGGAGAAGATTTTACAAAACCACTGCTTAAGCGAGGCAAAATTCTTCTAGAAACAATATCACTGTTGTCTTTTCCCATAACTAGTAACTTAAACTCAAATCAATAAAAACTGGTTCAAAGAAAGAAAAGAAAGAAAAAAAATGACAAGATGAAGAAGGAGAAGAAACAACACTTGTTAAATCCCTAGAAAAACAAATAAATAACCGCCATGAAGTTAAATGAAAGCCAAAAAAAAATTGACGAGAAAGTGAAGAAACCGTTGAAGGAAGAAGACGGAAAATGAAAACTAAAAAGACGCTGGGCCAAAAGAGAAAACGTAAAAGCCAATTCTGAAAAAATAAAATGGACCGAACCATAAAAGATAGAAGTTTAGTCAAACAGACCATTTTTTGAAATTTCCTCATATAAAAAGTAATATATATATTCCAAAAAAAATTATTATTTAATATATATTAATGGTCTATGTCTTGGACTAGCCTGTAAGTATGTCTTTTTTTTAAACTGGCTAGTGAATACGTTTGGTGAGATGAAATTTTTGTGCAATTCATTTTCAATTTCAACTTTTAGTTTGTTGGATTTATTAATTACCAAACTAAATTCGAAAAAAGCTATTAAAATTTTAAAATAAAATTATTTTATAAAATATTTATTCAAATCAAACACATTTTATTAATAAGAATTCATTTGAAAATCAATTTCATTTAGAACTCATTTTAAACTTAAATGAATTTTTAGGTGGAATTCAATCAAATAAGGCCCAGTGACATTTACAGGTATTGTAAAACTTATACCACTGCATGCTCATTCATTACTGGAATTGTGTTCTATATTTCAATTTTATTAATTTATTAAAATTTGAATTTGACAATAAATAAAAAAAATTAAATAATATCATTTAATTTAATACATAACTACTCATGAATTCGCACAATACACGAACTATAAAAAAATAATTTAAATAGAATAATAACTAAATAAATTAAAAAATATATATCACATTAATTTATTTTCTTTAATTTTTATTTTCATAATTTTAAATTATAATAGGATTATTTTTTTAGATTTATTATTGGAGTATGTATAATATATAGTGTTTTAATTAAAAAATAATAATATTGAATAACTACCTGTATTTTTTTCATTTTTTAAAACATAGAAATGTTAATTGGTTTAGGAAAAATGTTTGAGTGATTTAAGGTAAAAAATATATAGTATATAACTACTTTTAGAATTTGAATAGTATTGGGATATGTATAATAGGGCTTTAGTTAACAAACAATACTACAAAAACTACATAAATACTTTATTTTTAATTTTTTAAAAAATAAAATTTTTATTAGTGTTGAACATTAGTATTGGACTATTGGGATATTTTTAAATTTAGTGACTTTAGAGTTCACTATTTAATATATAGATTCAATTAAATTTAGACAAAATCAACCTTTACTATTGATAAATATTTGAAATTTTCTAAAAATTCAAAAATTAGTATTTAAAAATTAACGGTATTTAAAGATTCAAAAAGAATGTATCTTAATTTTTAAAAGAGAGAAATTGTTCACATTATAATAAAATCTCATCATAACAACTATTAATGAAAAATATAAACTTGAAATTAAGGAACAATTTTGACATAAAACGAAAAGTTATGTGACCTTTCATTGAATTTTATTTTAATATGTGGTACATGAGATGAAATTTTGTGACGAATGAGTCACTAAATTTGTGAAATTTGTTGATGAAATTTGATGAAATTTGTTGGACTAAATATGTTTGATATATATTTTTTTTCATTTATTATGTTTTAAATAGCTACATATAATGTATATGGTTTAGACAATTAGTTAATTTTTCTCAATTCATTAGTTAGTTATTTTTAACAAATATTTAATGAAATTTGTTGGAATAAATTTACTTGATATATATATTTTGCATAATTAGTTAATTTATAGTAAATTAATTAGTTAGTTATTTTATTTGGTTAATTAATTTTTAAGAGATATTAAGCTAATTAATTAGTTGAATTAATTGATATGTATTAAAAATTTATAAACGATTCAAAATATTTTAAGAAATTAAATTTAAGTTTATTTCATTTAATTTTACTATTTGATTTTAAATATTTTTATGCATAGATAAATAATAAAATACAAGTGTAGGCGGCGGGGTTTAGCGCACGCCCAAGTGTTAGCGACCACGGCACTGTGCAAGCTCAGGGCCTGCTAGGAAATACAAAAATAGGCTTTAGGGCCCATTATCAGAGATGGGGTCGCCACCCGGATGAAAACCGGGACACACTTACAACAACTAGATTCCACGAAGGTACCCAGAAGCTGTTTTCAGAGATCGGGTTCGAAAACTGGGTATGGGCTTGGAATGCCCACCCAACCTTGCAGTTGGCCTCCGTTTGTGTTTTATACTTTATTACCTTTGATTATTAAATTATTTCCTTATTAATGTTGGTTGCACACATTTCCGGTTTTATGATTTTACCCACTTTGCACATTAGTCTTGTTTGCTTGCTTATTACCTTTGGCAATTTGAACAAATAAATGAAAAGAATATTACAATCATTCATTCAAGACAAATGGGGAAGAGATTAAGGATTACAATTCTTTGTACAATTATTACATTAATCAAATAAAACCTCTCAAGAACTAATTAATACACTAATTACATAGTGATTAAGAAATAACTAAAACCTACAACAAATACGGTTAGTTCGAATCTTAAAATAAACAGTTTATTTACAAAAGTAATTCGAATTAAATTTTGCATAAAGCAGGCATGAAATTTCATGTGAGCATGGATTAAACACTTAAACAAATCAATAATATAGCAAATGCATGCAATACTAAGGGATATTAGACATTACACGTGTATCAGATACTGAAAATATACCGAAAACAAACTCAAAAAATACTGAAATGAAACAGAATCATACAAGATTCTGGGCAGGAGGCGATCGCCTCACCGATGAGGCTATCGCCTCTACGTGAAGAGGCGGTGCCTCTTTGAAGAGGCATCGCCTCCTCAATAGAGCACAACAGCACAGAAGACTATACTTCCTTAAATCTTAAGTAAATCAAATATTCATGCAAATAAATGTAAACCAGGATCCTAACACTTAAAAATTCACATATTCACACAATCATGCTTTCATATAACACCAAATAAACAACAATAACCAAAATCAACCAAGAAATCAAACAATTGATGCTTTTAATAGGAAATAGAAGCTTTAACACTAAAAATGAGGATTCTCACTGATTGAAGAACGTATGGAGCTCCTAACTAAGCCCTTAGATCTTATTTGATGATTTGAATGCAAGAAGACTCCTCCTCCTTCAAAGAGTTAGACTCCTAGACTTGAAGATCAACTTTTTTCCCTCTTTTCCTTAGGTTTTCTCCTGTTTTTTTTCTTTTCTCTTTTAGAAAGTTTTTTTTTTTTGTCTCTGAATAATGGCCAAGAGTCTTTCCTCTATCAGGCCAAAACCCCTCTTAAACCCCTTGCCTCTTTCTCTCTCCAATTTCCCAAAAATCAAGGTTTAATCTCCACCATATATTTTTCATCATTTCCCTTCTTTTTCCTAGCTAATTTCTGCCTTGAAAGTCTTTATTTTGTCCAAAAATGCAGAGATAAGTTAAAATGGGGTCGATTTTTGAATTAAATGTAGCAATAAATAGCATTTATCGCTGCAGGGGACAAGTGTAAAGATGCGACGCCTCTTCGATGAGGCATCGCCTCACCGATGCCTGGGGCCTCTTCGTTGAGGCGCCACCTCTTCGTTGAGGCGATCGCCTCTTCACCCAGGACTGGCTTAAAAAGCCTGGGCTTAGGCTTGAAGGCTTAAAGGGCTAAGACTGGGCCATGTGTTTTGGCTTGGTTTGAAGGTTTCAGGTTAGATTCAAGCTTTCGGATTTACCCTAAGAAGATCTCAATTTTCTTGCATTCGAGATTCAGACTTTCTCATCACCGGGCTTTCGTTGCAGGCCTAAACCGAGGGTGTCTACAATTTGCCCCCTTAGTTTTTCAAAAAGCAGATTTTATGAAATCAATTTTTTTGAAAAAGCAACATAGACAATGAAAGTAAAAATGACATACCTGACCTGCAAGCTTCACTTGGGCCGTCGGTTTCGGGAATTCAAACCCGAAAAGGTCGAACTTTGACTTGAAATGTGACCATGATCCTCGGGTTTTCTTGGCCCGATCAGTCACTCATTATAAGTTGAATGTAAATTTCGAGCCCTTCTAACTTGGAACTCACTCAGTAGAAAAGATGATGCGAATCTTGAGCCTTTCTGACACAAAACTTGACTTGAAACATAACCATGATCCTCGGGTTTTCTTGGCCCGATCAGTTACTCATTATAAGTTGAACGTAAACTCCAAGCCCTTCTGACTTGGAACTCACTCAGTAGAAAAGATGATATGAATCTTGAGCCTTTCTGACATAGAACTCGACTTGAAACGTAACCGTGATCCTCAGGTTTTCCTGGCCTGAGTCATAACTTTCATTGTGATCCCGGGTTTTCCTGTCCCGAGTCATCACTTTCAAAAGAATTTCGGGAACTCTACCAAGCCCGATCAAATATTCCTCAGACACGCACTTTGGGGATTCAAACCCGAAAAGGCCAAATTTTTAAAACTGATGCTTCGATCAGAAAATTTTTAACTCTTCCATATTGATTTCGGGGTACACCCGAGGGATGAAATAAGCAATGCTCCACTCTTCTTATTTTTTTCTAATTCTCGATTTTTTTAATAGGTTCCGCCGGGGATGCTTATTTGGTGGGCCACGTTTCTTCAGCTGATGGGCTTCACCTTACCTCTTACTTCCTTTTTCCGCAAGCTTTCCAGCTTTTCCCCTTCCTTTTCTATATAAACTCATTTTCTTTTTTCCAAAAGATTCACTTTTACCTTTGCTTTCCTTTGAATTCTCTCAACTTTCTCTGCACTTTCCTCGACTCTTATCGATATGGATGCCGCACGGACTCCAGATTTGCCAGCGTAGGATTGGGTTGCACCTCCATTGCATCTCGCATGTACTTTCAGACTCTCTGCGACTGAGGAGATTCCTCTTTTGATGAATTTGCCAACCCATATTTGCGGATTGGGTACTGGAGAGGTATGTACCCAATTTTCTTCCTTTTTTCCTACAAATAGGATCAAATAACATCATGTAAATGTCTATAAACATGCATTTATGGATTTAACCGAGAGAATTTGCATTAAATTGAATGAAATTGTGAAAATTCAAAACTGAATATCAGAATGCCGACATGAAGAGGTTTCGCCTCTTTGGTGAGGTGATCGCCTCACCGATGAGGCGATCGCCTCTTGGGAGGAGGCGACGCCTCTTCGATGACCTGGCGAACCTTAGAAGGCGATCGACTCCTGGGGAGGAGGTGACGCCTCTACGATGGGGCGATCACCCCTACGCGAAGAGGCTATCGCCTCTTTGACAGTAATCTGTAGAAATTTTGATCTTTATGTGCATAATCAATAATTTAACTCCATGTTTTGTTCTGCAAATGGATTCCCACACATTCAAAGGTTCTGGGAACTTTAGCGGTGCATGGTCCTGGTACGTTAGCTTCCCCGGTGTGATCAGGGATCGGATTCGTGACACCAGTTTTGAGCTTTTCGTGCTTGCCCTTCCGAGTGAGAAGGGGTGTACAGACTACCAGACACTATATGCATTGATGGAGAGGTGGTTTGAGACCATGCACACCTTCCACCTTCCGTTTGGTGAGCTAACTCTGGATCCTATCTCCTTTGTAGCTATTCTATTACTGGGATTGAGTGTGTTAGGAATTCTGTTCCCTTTGATGCGAGCATACACCAGATAGTTCCTGATCGCATTGCTTTCATCCAGCGGCTTTTAGGGATGGTTCTAGACATGAAGGGGACCCATACCATTAAGATTGAGTCGATCCGGAGCTACTACACAGCAGCGAGGGTAGCGGCTGCCACTTCTAGTCGTCAGATCGATCAGGTGGTGAGGGCTTTCTTGGTCTACCTCTTCGGGATGACCTTATTTGCGGACACAACGAGCTCTATTAATCTCATCTTCCTGCTACCACTACGAGACTTGGATCTCGTAGCTACTTATGATTGGGGCAGTTGCGCCCTCGCCTACCTTTATAGGAGCATGGATGAGATTGTACGAGGGGCTAGGCGATTTTGTGGCTTTTGGCACGCCGTCCTGGTATTCTCTCTTATCCCTTTCTTTATTTATTCCACTTGCTGTTACTGTCATTGCATTAACAATCCTTTTCTGATAGGTCTGGGCCTTAGGGTTGGAGCTGATCATTGATATCTCTCGATTTATCGACACTCCTTTTCCCGCTTTGGCTCGATGGGGTCCAAGTCATGCTTGGAAGAGACATTTGGCTCGAGTACATGTGCATTATGAGCGTTTGAACATGCTGACCTTTGAGGAGGTACCTAACAAAGTGAGATTAGTTAGTAACTATATATGCAAAATTAGCCTTACTTATCTTGTTTAATCTTCTTGCAGCTGCACTCTGATTTGTGGGGGCCTCAGGCTGAGTGGACACCTGCCATGGTTCATTCCATCCCAAAGCTGGTGATGAGAGTCCTACTTCAGGGGCCTGATTGCAGGGTTTGGTACCTCGGTGAGAGGGTATTCCAGTGGCGTCGGGGTGCTAAGGTGAGACGACCACCTTTTTCTCCTCCTCGTAGGCTTTTCTGGGTGCATCTGCTGGAGGGGGAGGAGCTTGATCAGGCTCTCATTGGAAAGGATGCGAGATGGTATTGTGAGAGGACCAGGTCCCGCTACATGGACTTTGTACGAGCTCATCTTTTACAGAGGGTACCCCTAGCTACACCAGCATCTCAGGTAAGTGCATAATTATGCCAAACATGCAACTTTGAGTTTATATTTGTTGTCTGCTTCTTTGCTAATTTGAATATCCTCAGGCACCGGTCAGAGGACCTGCTATTCGTGTTACACCCACTTTGTAAGAGCGACCATCTCAGCATCCCCCAGTTGAGCATGTAGGCACCTCGGCTAACGCACCACCTGCTGAGGACCCTTCCAGTTCCCAGTCTCAGATAGCGGTTGGCAGACTGGCTGCTCCTCCTGACTTGATGGCCCGATATTGGCTACCTTCTGGTGATTTATCCCGCCAGTCATTGACATTAGATGAGAGCATAGAGCCTACGTTTGTCCCAGCAGCTGCTACTCATGTAACCTCTCTTTTTCAACTTCTTTTCTGAATTAACTTCCATAAAGACTTAGCATCAACAAATTGTTAATGACTTATTCCATTCATGCAGATACCTCAAGACCAGGGCGAGTACATGTATAGACTGGTTGAGGCCTATTAGTACCTGATGTAGGTTACGCAGTAATGGAAGGTAATGCACTTTTCTATAACTACATGTATGCATGCTTTCATGATTACTTACCTTTCATTATATCTTGGTAGGTTCCAGATGAGGCTAGAGAGGCTAGAGTAGTAGCTCTTGAGGCCCAGCTGGTTGCTCTTCAGGTTGATGACGAGGATGATGATGAGGACGATGGTGGCGGAGAGGACGAGGAGCACCCTGGGGATGACGGTGACGATCACACTGATGATCTCGATGATGATGATAGGGTAGATGATGATGATAACGATGATGATGCCGGAGAGGACGATGCTGATGACGCTAATGATGATGGTGTGGATGATGAGTAGAGGAGTCTCTCCTGATGCTTTTTCTTTGTTTTTTTTTCTTGACATAGGGCCCTAGAATAGGATTATTTTTCCTTATTTCAGGATTAGGAATTTTGGCTGTTTTGCATAACTGGTTTTCACTTTTAGAACTCTTATTGCTTGCACTATATGGATGTCATAGAATCAAATTACATTTTGCTTTTGCTTTGAATTGATGAGAGAATAATTTTCTTCTTAAATTCTCAATTTCTGATAATTGAACTCGTATACATAGTACAACTATTCTATAAAAATAGCAAAATAGCACATGCCTGGACTGTTGAAGCTGCGTCGCCTCTTCGATGGGGCGACGCCTCATTGTGAAGAGGCGATGATGAGTCGCCTTATCACGTAAAGGCATCGCCTTACAGTAGAGGCGATCGCCTTTACACCAGCATCCTGTAACTATAAAAACCCCCAATCTCTTCCAAAATCCATAATGTCTTATTTTCGCGATTCTCTCTTCATTTCTCTGCCTGAAACAGCTTCACAAACCCCAAACCATGACTGAAAGAGGCCTAAAACAACTACAAGCAGTACTGAAAAGCTTGGATGGCGAATCTTTGGCAAGATTAGAGCCATTTCATCTATCCGTCTTCCGATCCATGCACTCTAGGAAGATCAATTACCAATTCTTGCACATTCTTGCCCAATTTTGGGATTCTCAGAAACATATCTTCAGGTTCAATACAATTGAACTATGCCCCCTGCCTGAGGAATTTAAAGCTATTCTAGGCTGTCAACTCGATTCTACCAGTCAGATTGCGATCCCGCCTCTCGGAATCCCAGATGTTCATTCCACTCAACTTCAGATGGCCAGGATGTTTAATCTTGCACCCCAATTCTCTCTCTGTCACATTTTCAACACTGAGATCCTGACCAACACTCTCCTGGAGGCAATAGTGGCTGCTGACAACAAGGGAGTGCATTGGTCCCCAATGATGGCTCTATGCCTATATGCTCAATTTCTACTTGTATCTCCTTCAGGCAACTGCGACCTAAAGATTCTTCACATTCTTGACCAAGTGGAAGCGGGTCTCAACCCTTTCCCACTCATCTTAGCAGAAACCATCGTTGGCCTAGATAATTTTACAGAAAACAGAAGATTTTTTGGAAGTCCTTTACTGCTGGAGGTTAGCTACTTCTCATCCTTTTCTATTTACTGTTTTTCTACCACTTTTGCTCATTTTTTCATTATCTGCATCTATAATCTACATAGGCATAGTTTCATGAGAAACTGAGATTGCTGGAACCTCCTAGAGATATTGCACATTATAAGGCTAAACACTGTCGCACCCGGTAACTTCATCCTATCCCAGAAGACATTCGGAACTGGCTGGATACTTTCATTGATACTCTGATCCAGTGGATGTGCCTGTGGTGGAGACTGCAGCATGTGACTATTCGGAGCTATACATATTGTGTTCCAGTAGCTAGCCTGCACTTTGCTACTTTTTACAATCTTGCACGGCTTTGTAAGCAATACGGACAGAAGCAGCTGATTCCAGAACTCGTGCATGAATTTGAGGCAGAGCCACTTACTCAGAATTTTTTGGATAACCTGACTGCAACTTAGCCTCGGAGAATCATTCAGAGGGGCACCGACTATAATGGAGATCCATCCATTGATAATCAATATAAAACATGGGTTCAAATGCAACAATCAGAAAAGGATGATTTCATTATCAGTGGAAGAACGAGGTTGTTGCAAGCATCTAGCACTCAGGGTGTTCAAAAGAAGAGAATATAGGATTAGGTTATGTAATTTAGCCTTTATCTGCTTTTTGTTGAATGGAATTTCCTTTTTAGTTAAACAGTGTGTAATAAAACATTTAATGCAACGTTCGACAATAACAAAGGCAATCCATTCCATTTAAATTAAGCACAAAGCGAGAATACATTCTGCTTCTAACATATCTCCTGTCGTTAATTGGCTTGCCCTTGTAAGTTTTCCAACTAACTAATTTTCACACACTCTCTCTCCTTTTATATGTCCTTAACTTTTGCCTTAAGGAGAGTTATTATTTTGATTTTCTTTGAATATGTTTTTGATTTATTTTTGGTTGCCGATTCATTTTTTTTGTATCCTTTTTGTTTCTTTTTGGTTTCCGATTCATTTTTTTGTATCTTTTTGGTTTATATTTCGTTTCCGATTCAGTTTTAAAATTAATTAATTAAAATATTACGACTGATAATTTCATGTTTTTTTGTTATTTTATAATACTTTGTATATATTTATAATAATAATAGAAATAATAAAACAAAACAAAAACATATATAAAATTAACATATATATTGTAAAAGTCATCAATGGCTTCTCGAAAAAATAAAAAAAAATGCCGAAACGCATCAGATCTTCCATTATTTATACTCACTTTATTTCTATTTAACCGTTCCTCATTCACTAAAGAGCTCATTAAGAAGCTCAATAAAGAACTCAATAAATTGCTAGTCAAGAAGTTCGATAAATAGCTAGCTCCTTTATGAAGCTTGATAAACAACTTGAAAATTATAAAACAAATACACAAATCACCAAATATAAAATTCAAAAATAATATACTCATCCAAAATAAAATTTAAAATTCAGAAAAGCGTGAACAAGTCCAACCGTTTCCTGTGTTGCCTGTAAAAGACATGAACTGCAAATATCTAAAAATGCGTATACACCAAGTAACAAAAGTAGCACATGCTTTGTTGCTACAAACATCAGTATGAATAATTTTGTTTGTATGTTAATCCCTTCTAAGATGATGGCGTCAGAATTTTTTTGGATGTTAGTCCCTTTTAAGATAATGACGTCCACCATATGAAAGGACAAAACCAAGGGATGCTAGCATTCCAATCAGATATCCAGTCATTGCACCATATGTTACACATATTGGCCATTCCTGAAAATAGGAAAACAACAAATATGAAATCTCAAAAGCAACACTATGGTTAATAATCAATCTTTTGATGCGGCCCCTATCTCAAACACCAGAAATAAGAAGAAAGCTTAACAATGTCTCTAAATTCCTGGATGACAAGGCAGAAAACCACCACAAAAAGAAGAAAGCTCTACAACTCTAACAAATTCCAAACTAAAATTCCCGATATT